>JAJOZX010005796.1:0-125000 GCA_023014485.1 Bathynomus jamesi | reverse complement strand
GAATCTGAGAATTTTGAGGTTGGCGTGTTCGGGGGTTTGTACATTACAATTTGCATCATATATAGTTTTTCAACTTTTGCTGCTACACATTCTAAGTAGCTGTCTGAGGTACTTATAGTCATTTCTGCCATATGCCTCTCGCGTGTGTAAATAGTACATCCTCCTTTACGTCTCACCGTTCTGTCCTCTCGGAAGATGTTATAGTTGTCAATTTGTATTTCTTTTTTAGCAATACAGAACTTACACTGTTCACAGTTCGCCTGGCAGTCCTTTAGATGGGTTTCCGTGAGGCATGCAAAGTCTGCTCCGGTTTCTTGCACGAGTCCTTTCAGGTATAAAACTTTGTGTATATATATATATATATATATATATATATATATATATATATATATTAGCATTATTATTATTAAGATAATAAACTATTAATTCAGTTTTATTCATTTAATTACACTTGACCTCGCCGCAAGAAAATAAGTTAATTCCGGAATATTACTACACTGCTCCATATTTCACTCAGATCAAACGAAGAGCACAATTACATGCTCTCCTTGGTCACGTTTTAAGCTTTAACAATTGACAAGACTAACATGGTATAAAAGGCACTAAAAGTATACCTAAAGTATTTAATTTCAGTTCTAAAATAAAAATTTTATTATTCATAAAACGCATGATGTAGGGAGCCTTCCCCAACCTTTCTCTCTCTCTCTCTCTCTCTCTCTCTCTCGATATATATATATATATATATATATCAAAGCTATTGACTTCTCCTTAGGGAAACGGAGCTTACAGATGAACAAAAGGACCAACACAACGGTAAACATTTTCATTTATTTTTTGTACTTCAGACGTTTCGACAAATCTTTTGTCATCATCAGTGAATTAAGTCTTAAAACCTTAAAACAAAAATAAAAAGTGAAAATTACATCAATGCAATATTAAAACCATTAAAATTAAAACCTTAAAACAAAATGAAAATTGCATCAATACAAAATTAAAATCATTCAAATTACATCACTACAAAAAAATTAAAATTAAATTAAATTGCCTCAACAGGTAAATACACAATGTTTACATCAACCTCCATACTTGGCAAAACCTAAAAGAAAACTGTATGGTCAGTGGATTAGAAAGTATATGTCTATGAAAATCGGTTGGTTAGTTAAAAGAGCTGTAATTTGTAAGATGAACTATTATTGTTAATGGAGGGTTTGTTTCTATAGATGTACAAAGATTCTAAAATTCGGAGTTCTGTGAGGTTATTGGATCTAGTTAAAATTTCAAACTGAGTTTTGTGAAGGGGATGGTTGTTTTCATTACTATGGTTTCTAATTGCGGATTGTGGTGGGCTACTGAGGGGACGGTTGGTACGGACTGACAAGCCCAAATGTTGAGAAAGGCGCACCTCCAGTTGGAGTTGGGTACTGCCAATATACGCAGCCTTACAGCTGTCGCACGTGTATTTGTAAACAACATTAGGGCATACAGTTTTGGGGAATTCATCTTTGAACTTTACAAAATTTGATAATTTAAGTGGGTTGACGAAGGCGAATCTAAAATTTATTTTGGGGTAACTAGACTTGAGCAGTTTGGACAATTCACCTCGAATACGCAATGATAAATAACCATAAAAAGGTAATTTAATATATCTGGTTTCTTTTTGTACTGTAGTTATGGGGAGTTTAGTATTAAAAGTGTTATTTAAAAATTTCTTTAATTGGTTATCAAAAAGATTAGAAGGGTAGTAATTGTTAATAAAGTACTGTCTTAAAAATGTAAATTCTTCATTTAACGAAAAGTAATCCGAACAAATACGGTAACTTCTTGTTAATAATGTTACTATAGCACTAATCTTATATTTATAAAACACAACTTAAATAATTGGTTCCCAAGCCAGTAAAAGTTTGTTTTCGAAATAGTGAAGTTTGGAACTTATTATGAGCCCGTTTAACTAAAACATCCAGAAAAGGTAAACTATTATTTGTTTCGTTTTCACATGTGTACTTAATATTACTATGTTGCTGATTAAGATAATTAAGAAAAAGTTTTACGTGTGAAGGATGTTTAAATATTAAGAAAGTGTCATCCACGTATCTTCTGTAATATATGGGTTTAAAACTATTAGGACAACTTTTCAACCAAATTTCTTCATAATGGCAAAGAAATGCATTTGCTAGTGTTGGGCTCAACGGGGAACCCATAGCTACCCCATCAATTTGGCTGTAAAGGTTGCTATTAAATAAGAAAAGATTATCAAAACACTATTTCGAGAAGGTTTTTAAATTGAGTCTGAGTGAGGCCATTAATAAGAGTATTATCAGTAGTGAATAACTTGTTTAGTATGATATTTAATGTTTCTTTTAACGGGACATTAGTAAACAATGACGAGACATCAAAACTGGTCACAGTAAGAGACTCGGCATGATTGATCTCTTTTATCTCTTTAGCAAAATCAAACGAGTTGTTAATAGAATAATCATTAAAGGTGAGTTTTGAAAGCAAGGGAACGAAGAATTTGGCTAAGTTATAATTGAATGCACCACAGGCCGAAAGAATAGGTCTTAGTGGGAAATTTGGCTTATGGACTTTAGGTAAACCGTATAGAATTCCTGGATTAGAACCAGAAGCAAATAAAAAATTGTATGTATTGTCAGCAATAATATTACTATTTTTTAATTTACGCAAACACCTATTAAGTTTATCTTCGAGTTTTAGTAATTTAGACAGAACATTATCTTTTACCCTTTTAAATTTAGACGTATCCGACAAAATTGTCTCCATTCTATTTATGTAAACTGTTGAATCAGTCAACACTATTCCTTTACCCTTATCTGGTTTTGTAATGATGATAGAGTTATCCTTTTTCAAATTATTAAGAATTTTAAAATCTTGCTTATTAAAAAGGGGGGAAAACACCTTATGGGGTTTAAAATTATAAAAATTCTTAAAAGAGATGCTCTCCACTTGTTTTACAAAGTTATGAAACGAGAAATTTGGTCGGATCTCACATTTCTTAATATTAATGAGAAGATTTTCAAAACCGCAATTAGAAACCATAGTAATGAAAACAACCATCCCCTTCACAAAACTCAGTTTGAAATTTTAACTAGATCCAATAACCTCACAGAACTCCGAATTTTAGAATCTTTGTACATCTATAGAAACAAACCCTCCATTAACAATAATAGTTCATCTTACAAATTACAGCTCTTTTAACTAACCAACCGATTTTCATAGACATATACTTTCTAATCCACTGACCATACAGTTTTCTTTTAGGTTTTGCCAAGTATGGAGGTTGATGTAAACATTGTGTATTTACCTGTTGAGGCAATTTAATTTAATTTTAATTTTTTGTAGTGATGTAATTTGAATGATTTTAATTTTGTATTGATGCAATTTTCATTTTGTTTTAAGGTTTTAATTTTAATGGTTTTAATATTGTATTGATGTAATTTTCACTTTTATTTTTGTTTTAAGGTTTTAAGACTTAATTCACTGATGATGACAAAAGATTTGTCGAAACGTCTCAAGTACAAAATAAATGAAAATGTTTACCGTTGTGTTGGTCCTTTTGTTCATTCATATATATACTGTATATATATATATATATATATATATATATATATATATATATATCTATGAAAATTATTTCACAAAAGTAACACGTGAAAAATATTTATGATGAATAAAATCACGAAGGAAAGGAAACACAGAATGGTGCTCAAGCGCTTTCGTCTAATGACATCCTCAGGAACACTGAAGTACATAAAGAGTTACAGCCTATATATACATAGGTTACAGAAAAAAAAATATATATATATATGATACACCCTATGGTATTTGTCATTTACCATTACTTATTCGGACTATAGTGGATTTAATTATCCCAGAAGAGTTCCTTGTTCCATGCACGGTCTGTGTATCATAAAAAACTCAGGGAACCATTCTGAGTTCATTCCCATATATATATATAATTACAGTATATATATATATATATATATATATATATATATATATATATTTTCTGTAACCTATATATAGGCTGTAACTCTTTATGTACTTCAGTGTTCCTGAGGATGTCATTAGACGAAAGCGCTTGAGCACCATTCTGTTTCCTTTCCTTCGTGGTTTTATTCATCATATATATATATATATATATATGTGTGTGTGTGTGTATCGATAGAGAGAGAGAGAGAGGTTAGGGAAGGCTCCCTACATCATGCGTATGTACATTGCAATGTACATTAGGGTGGCCCACTTTTCAATTTTTTTTTTAAAGTATAGGTTATCGTAGTTTTTCCCATTATTTGGCACTATACTAGCACATTGGTACCATTTTTACAAAAATTGATCAATATTTAGGGGTCTCGCATCGACCTTGAAATTACAAGTTTTTTTTTAAAAATGCGTATTTTTTAACTTTTTACTGAATCAAGATAAATCATTAAGTAGGGATGTTTTCTGAATCCTCTTGATGAGAGAAGTCGTTTGGTGTGCCTTCCAATGTCATACAACTAACGGTTTAAAAGTTGTGCCTGTATACAGGTAATACCAATGTGCTAGTATAGTGCCAAATAATGGGAAAAACCACGATCACCTATACTTTTCAAAAAATCAGCAAATAGCAGACAAATAAGGAAGAAAGAAACAATAACTTAAACAATCACTTTTGCATTGTATTGACCACTATCACACGTCACTGGCTGCAACGTTGTCCCTCTGTGCTATGTCATCGTGGCGAGTGATGACTTCTTGAAGTCGCCGAGCTCTTTCCGGTTCTTTTCCACCACTTGCAGAAGATCCTGCAGCTGTGCCTCGTCCTTTGTGACCGTGTTCGCATAGTCTTGTATCAGTTGGACTCCTCTTTCAGCGACGTCATTGGTGACCTGGAGATTAGAGATCACATCCTTCAGACGACAAAAGTCCTCGTTCTCGTCCCACTTATCAGTTGGCAGGGTGAGCCACGAAGACCCATACATCTTCAGACCTGCAAATAAGAACCAGGAGGACTCGTCGATCAGGTCGGGGAGTAGCGTCATCTCGTCGACTGAGACGTTCTCGTATGTGAAGTCTTTGGGTACAGGGAGGTGGGACAGCTTCTCTGCCATCTGTTGCTTCACAGTGCCATCCACCTTGTTGCTGCATAGAGCGAAGATGACGGTCTGAGGCCTCAGATACCAGAAGTGCCGCCTCATCACTGCCAGTGACGCTTCTGCCACCTCGCGGTCCACTGCCCTATACCTCAGAAAACGCTGGTATAGTACCAGGTCATTCAACGGCGCATCAGCTGCTACAGGGGCCGCCAACCAAGCTGGTACGTACAGAAGAGCGATGAACACCACGATCCTGTGCAGTTTGTCGACCAGCTCGGCGTCGAGCTCCAGCTGCCTACTGAACATCAGCAGTTTTGTGTAGTAGATGACCTGAAACAGAATAGGCACCATTGTAAGTAAGACAGGTTTATTGTTACCAATTACTTTGTTTGCGTTATAATGAAATGTTTATCTTTGAATAACATTTAAACTTATCTCTAGATTATTTTTGTTTGAAAATACTAACTTTAGCCATCCATCTTGCGTGGTGGTAGGCTCCTGGGGCTGGGCGCATGAGATGAATGCCACGGCGTGGTTGTGCTCAGGAAGCTGACCGCTGCGTCCCGGAGTTCTATTAGCCACGTACTCTCCGCCAGATTCTCGACCTGCAGCTTGCAGTAGGTCGAGAGATCGAGCTCGTCCCATCTTCAAAAATAATAAACAAGAAAATTGTGTGAGAAAACTCTGAAGTTCCGGTTTGGCTTGCTGTTTTATAAACTAGTGGAATATCATGTGTGTCCTAACTTTACCTTGCACAAAAAATGAACTAACCTTCTCTTCAACTGCTGAAACAAAGGATCAGTTGGTGCCGTAGTCCTTCCGAGCAGGGTGACGGCTACTGCCCCCACGATAAGCTCTAGGACGTGATGACGGCATCCCAGCTGGAGTAACGGTCGCCCGAGCATGTTTTCCAGCCGGAGAACTGCACCCTGCACCCTCCCCGTGTTGGTGGAAGTGGTGTCGAAGCAGAGTCCGATGACGCTCTCCTCACATCCCCAATCTTCGAGAGCATGTATGGTTGCCCGCGCCTGCGACAGTCCGGTGCCGTCAGCAACAGGGACTGACAGCAACTTTCCTTCTGTGCAATGAGGAGCCCCGGAGATGAGAATTGCTTGGCGATGCTCCGCCGTTCCAAGGAAGTTCTGAAACACATGCCATATATTTCAATTTCATGGTTGTAAAGTAACCTATTTTTGTTCACATTCAGTTCTCTTTTTAATTGACATTATGCTTCATGAATCTCATTACTAAATTAATAGCTATGAAAACTTAATCAACTTACCTTGACCATTTTGCCATCCCAGTGGACAACAGTGTGCCTCGGTGGCGTGAAGGAGTCCTTCACAGCCGTCGCCACTTCACGGCGATGTGACACTCTTCCCCGGCGAGCCGTTTCTTTCGAGATGCTGAACTGATTGAGGTCTGCTGGTGGATCCGCCGAACGTGTGATAGCAGCCACAATGCTTACTACCTATGTAGAGAATGGAAAGTGGAAAGGAAACTGTCAAGAATACATGTGGGTTACGGGACACTTTAAAACTGACGCTATCGATGAATACTATACACAATACGCACCTGATTATTGGACATGCGGAAACGATCAGCCACTTCCATGACAGCAGGTGCATCAAGGATGCGGCGAGGAAGATTGACAGACACACTTGGCTCTTTCGGCAGGGGGAACGCTAGTTCTGTCTCCGACTCTCCTGACATGCCAGTATCATCATTCTCCATGGCCTCATCTCCGGTTTCGTATGCACACTTTGAGGTTTGCGGCTCCTGGCGAGGACGTTTTCTTCCTTCCTGTAGCTTTCTTTTTACAGCGAAAACTTTATCGTTCCCGCTCATCGTTGCCACCCGAGGACCACGTTGATCGAGGTAGAAGTCAATGTCTTCTTTCTTGTCCTTGTCGGACAGCAGTCGATTCTTCTTTATATCTTCGACAGCGTCAGATGCTCCGATATCCCACAGCTTGTCCACACTGTCCGAAAACTTCTGCCGTTTTCCTCCGGCGTCAGTTTCTCGTTTTCTGCTCTTTTGGAGTAAGTGCCACTCTTTCCACAATGCCTCTAGCTTCCGTTCGCAGTTGAGCTTTGTGATTGTTTTAATGCGGGCCATGTTCCAAAACTTTAAGACGTTGTTTACGGTTTCTTTGAATGCGTCTTTCCTGTTAGCAGTGTACTGGATAACACTGAAGAAGTATTGCAAAACCTGCCGTGTTGTTGGCAATTTGCTACCACTGATGGAGGACGACGGTTGGCCAACTAAAAAAATTTCCGAGGCCGATCTTAGAGAAGGTAGCGATGTTATTTTCGCCTTTCCTTTTGATGACTCTCTATTTGTAGCTTCAAGAGTTCTTCCAGTTATGGTTGCCATCGATTTGTCCATGACAAAGGATGAGGAACTCAGACAGAACTTCAAAATGTTATGATCTGCAAAAAAAGAAATAGGTTAGGTACCTGGCACAGGCATAGTGCATTTTCTAATTACCTATATACATTATACATTCCGCCCGGGTATGGTGACTCATTTTTTTGAAAAGTATAGGTGATCGTGGTTTTTCCCATTATTTGGCACTATACTAGCACATTGGTATTACCTGTATACAGGCACAACCTTTAAACCGTTAGTCGTATGACATTGGCAGGCACACCAAACGACTTCTCTCATTAAGAGGATTCAGAAAACATCCCTACTTAATGATTTATCTTGATTCAGTAAAACGTTAAAAAGTACTCATTTAAAAAAAAAAACTAGTAATTTCAAGGTCGATGCGAGACCCCTAAATATTGATCAATTTTTGTAAAAATGGTACCAATGTGCTAGTATAGTGCCAAATAATGGGAAAAACCACGATCACCTATACTTTTCAAAAAAAATTGAAAAGTGGGCCACCCTAATGTACATCTGATCGAATACACACAACCAACCACATTATTAGAGCTATTCTTATTGGGATCAATGTAGTCTTTAAGTATAATAATATACTTAAAGACTACATTGATCCCAATTGCTTTAAGTAAAGTCGGAAGATATTGAAAATTTTCATTATAAGGTAGGCTAAGGATATTTTTACGTTCAAATTCATTTACAGTTACACTATTATAATACCTATTCTTGGCTTTCCTAAGGCAGTTATCTAAAAATGAAAAAGGATAACATAATTTAGTACCAATATTCATGATATTGCATAACTCGGAATCTAAAAATTCAGGACTGACAACTCTCAATGCTCTAAGAAACATAGCAGAGAAAATAGAAGATTTAATCGAGGGATGATGGTCAGAATAGAAATGCACATGAGAATTATTATTAGTGGGCTTACGATAAACTTCAAATTTGAACTAATTAAAGCATCTCCGAATTTTTAGATCCAGGAAAGATAAGCGTCCATCATTTTCTTTTCAACCGTGAACTTAATATGGGACTAAATTGTTGAGCCTACCAAGAAATAAGTCAGCATCCAAATTATTAGGCCAAAGGCATAAAATATCATCTATATATCTGTACCAAACAAGGTTAAAATTAACAATAGTAGGCAAAATTCTGCTTTAAAAAATTCCATATATAAGTTAGCTAATATAAGTGAGAGGGGATTTCCCATCGCCAATCCAAACGACATAGCATAAAACTTATTTTCAAAATGAAATTTTCAATCTTTCGAAAAGCTTAATTAACTCATAATGTTGGGTTGAACGGGAAAATATTCAGAGATTTATCTTTTAAAAAATCAAGTAGATCATCAACAGGGACTTTTGTGAATACGAGCATACAGTACATCAAAACTTACCAATTGAAATTAGGGTAATTAGGAAACTTCAGTTTGTCAATAAAATCCATACTACTGTATTACAATATGTACTTGGAAATGAGCCAACTAACAGCATTAATAAACTAACCAACCATTTAGATAGCTTATAGGTTCGGAGCCTACTGAGCTAACAATAGGCCTCATGGGATTATAACTTTGTGTGTTTTTATTAACCGTACTATGGTAGTGATGGATTGATACTAAGAAACTGCTTAGAAAGCCCATTATAGTTATTTTTAATATTTCTCTTAATTTTCTGTTAAACATTTTATTATCATCCTCCAGTGGGTCTCTGTTTAAAGGTTTGTAAGAGAGCCCTCTTGTCAAAGAGTCTGCAGGATTCTGTTTTGTTTGTATGTGCCTAAATTTGATACCAAGGGATGTGTTTGCAGTTTTGATTTCTGTTAATCTGTTCTTCACAAATATGTTTTTGCAAGAAGTTGTATCTGTGTTTGTCACCCATGTTGGACAAATTTGACTGTCTGTCCATAAGTAAATGTCTGTTATATCAACTTTTCAATAGACTTTTGAGAGAAAGTCTGCTGTTTAGACTCCCAGTGAGACAGCCAATAATTCAAGTTGTGGTACAGTTTTCTTTGGCTTAAGGGTGCCACTTTTGCTTTTGAATAAACCAAGTTACTTTCATTTTCACTTGTTAAATAGGCACAACACCCAAAAGCTTGTGTACTGGCATCTGTAAAGATGTGTAGTGTTACGGTTTCAATCTGTAACCAGCACATCTTGGTACGTAGATGTTTTGAACTTTGTTCAAATCTGTGGCCAATTTTTTCCAATGGAGTTGGTCTTCCACGGTGAGGTGACATGTGTGTGTATATATGTATACAGTCAGTGGTGTAGTGCTGTGGGAACGCGTGGGAACGGCGTTCCCTTACTTTTTTTGGTAGACGGAACGGCGTTCCCTCACTATTTCAAATAAATCCAAACTTACAAATCTCTAACGTCATGAAATTTTAATTCCCACCCCTAGAAGAAATATGAGAAAGAATCATTAACTGTTTCATTTCTTTTAGCTTCGACTGAGGCAATGCTAGCCTATAAAGATCTGATGAAACAGTCACCACGGCGTACCAGTTGTTAACTTTTTTTTAGTTAATCATTCCAGTTGTTAGCTATTTTTATTGATCGTACTGGATGTCGTATATCTAATGACACTGGAAATACTGCATCTTCAACCTTGGAATATATCCTAATATCCAGTGCATATGACCTCAAAATATCCCTGAAATTGGTCAGATTTCCCGGGGGGGCTTACAGTGCCCCCGGACCCCCAGCTGTATGGGCTCGCCGCGCTCGCCATTGTCCCCCCCCCGCATCTGAGTAACACTTTCAAAATGCGTTCCCTCACTTCTTTATTTAGCACTACACCACTGTATATAGTCTAAAAGTCACTAACGGGAAAAGTCACTAAAAGAAAGCTAAATGGCAACACAAAAGGATAAATAGCGGAACGCGGCCTGTTCGTTTGTTTGGGCTGGACTAACAGCATGGTTATTCATATCTGACTAAATCGTTGGTGCTAAGTTTAATTTGGTGATGTTGCTAAAGTGTTATAATGTAAGCAGGAAGTTGTCAAACAGTATATAAGTGTAGGGGTAATGTCTATAGCTTCTAAATTAGTAAAGTTAAAGAGTTAGGTAGGTGCTTTGTGGGACGCTTGAAATCTATGCTAGGCCCTAAAGAAGATCTAAATCAAAGCACTCGTAAGTGTCTTTGTTATAGTTTGAGACCTAGTAACTTGGCGGGGTCACTAACTCCAAGTTATTACATTTGGCGACGAGGATGAATTTAATTTGGCTCATTGGATTTAATTTGGCTTATTGGGTTCAATTTGGTTGTTTGGAAAATTGGATGTAGCCTAGCCTAGTGGTCGTTCGATTTGGTTGGTTTGTGGGTAAGCTACCGTACTATAGCTTAGGTCCCGCCGGCCTAACTCTAATACTAATTCCTACTCAGCCCTAACTCTAATACTAATTCCTACCCAGCCCTAACTCTAATACTAATTCCTACTCAGCCCTAACTCTAATACAATTTACTATTCAGCCCTAACTGGGGAGTAACTAGATCAAATTTAAACCATCTAACCTACTTCACGTTATTTGGCCTAAATCGGTTTTGTTCTAGCATGTCGGTGATTGGCCATATAAGCCCCTACGAAGACTCTGGGAGGACTTCGAAGCTTATGCCACTAGGGTGAGGTTGTTTTTCGAGGCAAATTCCATTCCTGATGCTAAGAAAGTACCTACCTTTTAACTATAATAGGCCCTAAAACGTTTGGCTTAGTTATGGACCTAGTTGCTCCTAAAGCACCGGAAACTTGCACCTATAGTGAATTGGTACAGGCCCTAACCATCACTACAAACCCTAGTTCTCATCTATTTCAGTTTTATTCGAGGCATCAGACGTGAATGAAAGCATTGCAGAGTTTGTTGCAGGAATAAAAGCCCATAGCCGTACTTGTAAATTTGGGGACAAATTAGACGAAATGCTAAGAGATAGGTTTGTAATGGGTCTCAAAGAGGAGTCTACCCAGAGAGCCCTATTAGCTATACAGGACCTAACTTTTAGTCAGGCTGTAGAAATAGCTGCGGCTAGGAAGCAGCTGCTAAAGATGTTAGAGCTTTTGGCAGTCACAGTAGTAAAGCCCAACACGTAAATAGCTTTAAATCTTCTAGGCCTGGCAGACCTAATGAGCCTACTAGACAAACAAATAAAAGGTATGCGGCAAATACGACTAAACCTACTAATTCAAACGCTAAACAGGAGGAAAAGCCTTCCAAGCCATGTACTGGGTGTGGAAAACACCATTGGAAGAAGGACTGCCTTTTAAAGAAGCAGTTTGCCGAAACTGTAGTAAAATAGGCCACATAGCTAAAGTTTGTTTTTCAAAGAAAACAAGGGGTGAAAATTCTAATTATAACAAAAGGGAAATACTTCGAACATTGGAGTGGAGTACCTATTTTATGAGCAGCAAAGTGGTGATAATACAGGCCATATATTGTAGAGGTAGGCCTAAATGGAATTACAGTTCCTCTAGAACTAGATACAGGTGCTGCCCGAACTGTCATGTCCAAAACAGTTTTTGACAAAACTTTCAAAAATACACCTAAACTACATGCATCTAAAACAATACTAAAAAAATATGGGGACATACAAATACCTATTTGTGGAGAAGCATCCATCACAGTTACACTCAACAAGAAAACTTTGTCTCATCCCTTAACTCTTTTAGTGGTGGATGAGCAAGGGCCTACTCTACTAGGCCGTGATTGGATTGATGCTTTGAAAATGCCTATTGACAAAATTTTGCCAAAGGGTCAGGCAGATGTGCATACACTCTCATATCCGTCTGACATAGACTCATTGTTAAGGGAGTTTTCTTCTGTTTTGGGCCTGAAGTAGGCAACCTAAAAGGCCATCAGGTCTGTATAGAAGTAGACCTAATGTAACTCCGAAATTTTGTAAGGCTCGTTCAATTGCACATGCACTGCGGGAGAAGGTAGATTTAGAAATTGACAGGCTGCTCAAAGATAAAATTATCGAACCAGTCACACACGCTAAGTGGGCTGCCCCGTAGTTCCTGTACTAAAACCTGACAAGTCCGTGCGGTTATGTGGGGATTACCGTTTAACAGCAAATAGAGCAGTCCTTCTAGATTGCTACCCTATACCCAAGCCTGATGAATTATTTAGCTCTCTTGCTGGGGTAAATATTTCACAAAACTAGATATGTCCCAAGCCTATGCTCAACTAAGTTTAGATGAAAATTCTAAAGAACTAACTATCATAAATACGCACCGAGGCCTATATAAGTACAATAGGCTATGCTATGGAATAGCATCGGCTCCGGGTATTTTTCAGAGGACAATGGACCAAGTTCTAGGTCACATTCCGGGGTACTTTGTTTTCTAGATGATGTCCTCATTTCAGGTTCGTCTAAAAAAGAACACCTAACTAGATTAACCACAGTTCTAAAAAGACTCCGGGATGCCGGACTTAAGCTAAAGAAAGTGTTCGTGGGTCACTAACGAGGTTTCATATTTAGGGTTCCGCATAGATGCCTCAGGCATTCATCATCAACGGTGGATAAACTAGAAGCAATAAAAAATGCACCACCTCCACAAAACATCACACAGTTACAAGCTTATTTAGGTCTCCTAAACTTTTATAGGAAATTTTTGCCTAATGCATCGACTTTCCTTGAACCCCTAAATAAGTTATTACGATCTGGGGAACAGTGGAGATGGGAGAAAACCCAAAAGGAAGCATTTGAGGCTTCCAAGGACGTACTACTAAAGTCCACTCTCCTAGTGCATTATGATCCTAAACTTCCTCTCATAGTTTCAGCAGATAGCAGTTCTTATGGAATTGGGGCAGTGTTATCTCACCACATTGATGGTGTAGATAGGCCTATCTGTTTTGCTTCTAGAACACTAACTGAGACTGAAAGACGATATGCACAACTTGAACGTGAAGCCTTAGCCTTAGTAGTATTTGCAGTAAAAAAATTTCATTTCTATCTATGAATTTAAACTAATTACTGACCATAAGCCTCTTTTAGGTTTATTTTCACCTAATAAAAATATTCCAGTTATGGCCTCAGGTAGGATTCAACGATGGGCACTGATTCTACAAGCCTATAAATTTGACTTAGTACATCGGTCAGGCAAACTTCTAGGTACGGCTGATGCTCTAAGTAGGTTGCCTTTAGAAAATCCAAATGAATGCGTACCTATACCTACAGAATGGGTTCACTTGGTGGAGTTTTTGGAATCCACTCCAGTATCTGCAGTACAAATAGAGCAGTGGACAAAATCAGACCCTATTCTGTCTAGGGTCATCCATTACTGCTCAGTTGGTTGGCCTACTAAGGTTGAGAGTGAATTACAGCCTTTTTATCAACGTCAGTCTGGACTCTCGATCCAAAATGGCTGTCTCTTATGGGGCCACAGAGTGATAATTCCGAATGAAGGCAGGTCGAATTTAGTGAAGGAACTTCACGCTGAACACATGGGTGCAACAAAAATGAAAGAGCTGGCGAGAGCTTATTTCTGGTGGCCCGGTTTAGATGGAGAACTCGAATCATTGGTTCGTTCCTGTCAAAGCTGCCTAGAGAACAGAGATCTCCCAAGGAAAAGTCCACTTCATCTCGTGGAATGGCCTACTATACCTTGGCATAGGATCCATGTTGACTATGCAGGTCCTATAAATAATACTATTTCCTAGTCATTGTGGACGCCTACTCTAAGTGGGTGGAAATTTTTCCAACCACTTCCACGACTTCGGGTTACTATTCGCTTACTCCGTTCGTGTTTCGCTCGATGGGGTTTACCCGTAGTCTGGTTTCCGACAATGGTACTTGTTTTACCAGTGAGGAATTTCGTTCTTTTGTCCACCTAAATGGCATTAGACATGTCCGGTCTAGTGTTTTTCACCCGTCTACTAACGGTCTCGCGGAAAACATGGTCCGTACTTTCAAGTCGGCCTTGCGTCATTCTCGTGGGGAGGAAATGCAAGTGGTGTTGGATAAATTTTTGTTTAAATATCGACTAACACCTCACACAACGACGGGGTGTCTCCTTCTAAACTTATGATTGGCCGGGGAATTCGTTCAGTTTTCGATTGTTACGTCCAAACGAAACGTTACAAACGAGTTTTACGCCATCAGGAAAAAAAGAAGTTGTCACCACGACAGCGCAACCTAATGATCCAGTTATGATTCGCAACTATGGGGCTGGACCAAAATGGGTTCCTGCAACTGTGCAGGAGAGAACGGGCCCTGTTTCCTTCAAGTGCCAACTAGAAGATGGTCGTTCTATTAAACGCCATCAGGACCAGATATGGGAACGTGAATTGCAGATGACCAGAGTCTTCCGGAAGAGAGAACCGATCCTCTGGAAAATGGTTCAATTCGCCCGCCTATGCAGGTGTGCACCTATTCCTACTACATCAACCCCGCTCCGCAGGTCGTCTAGGGTCTCTCACCCCCCTGACAACTAAACTTGTAGGGGAAGAATGAGGTGACGTGTATATATATGTATATAGTCTAAAAATCATTAAAGAGAAAAGTCACTAAAAGAAAGCTGGATGGCAACACAAAAGGATAAACAGCGGAACGCGGCCTGTTCGCTTGTTTGGGCTGGACTAACAGCATGGTTATTCATATCTGACTAAATCGTTGGTGCTAAGTTTAATTTGGTGACGTTGCTAAAGTGTTATAATGTAAGCAGGAAGTTGCCAAACAGTATATAAGTGTAGGGGTAATGTCTATAGCTTCTAAATTAATAAAGTTAGAGAGTTAGGTAAGCGCTTTGTGGGACGCTGGAAATCTATGCTAGGCCCTAAAGAAGATCTAAATCAAAGCACTGGTAAGTGTCTTTGTTGTTGTTTAGAGACCGAGTAACTTGGCGGAGTCACTAGCTCCAAGTTATTACACACTGAAAGTGGTTCATCCCAATCAATTTTCTTTTTCCATAAATCCTGCAAAAGGATTTTGGATTTTATTGTTGCCGGTAAATATAATTCAATGGGTTAAAAAATTTAGATGATTCTGAAAGGATTTGTCTTTTTGTATTGACATTTGAATTTAAATTATAACTCTGTGCAAAGAGTGTCATTGTGTTCGGAATTCTGTTTTAAAAACCAAAACATTCCAAGTGTTTTTGTGTAATTGTTAGGTCCAGTATTTCCTTTGTTGTCTTTTGTTACCTTTTCATTTACTTTAGGAGAATTAGAAACCCACTCTCTCAGTCCAAAATTTCCTTGCTTCATCATGGGTTGTGACATTTTGTAAATTTCAAGCAATTCTTCTTCAGTTACAGTGGAACCAATGAGGTTACCTACGTAAAAATTTTGTTTTAAAAACTGAACTGTTAAGTTATCTTGAAATAAGTTTAGGTGGTTTTTAATTGTTAAATCAAAAATACTTGGAAAACAATTTGCTTCAAAAATAATTACTTTAAATCTGTAAGTTTTGAAACCTTTAGTAATGTCATGTGGATCATTAAACCACAAAAATCTGAGATGATTCTTATTATACTCAAGCTTCAAATTTATACAGAGGAATGCTCTTTCTATGTCACTTTGTACCGCATAATTGTCTAAACGGAAGCAAAGGAGAATTTTTACAAGATCTGAGACAAGATTTGGGCCTTCCATGAGACACTCATTTAAACTAACAGAATTTGTATCCTTTAAACTACAATTGTATACTACTCTTAGTTTTGTTGTAGATGAGTCTTCTCTGTAAACTCCTCTGTGTTAAATAATGACAACCTCGTTTTTTAAAGGGTTCATCAGTAACTTCTTCAATGAAGCCCCTTTCTAACTGTTCTTTGGGTTAAAAGGCCATCTTCCAAGATTCATCCAAAATTTTATTTCTAACCGCCGTATTAGAGTTTTAGTTGGAAATCACATTTCCAATAGCTTTAATGTTGAAATTGGCCTCCCACAGGGACGTATCCTAAGTCCAACACTATTTTCCTTGATGATTAATGATTTATTTGAAGGAATCAATGACAGTGTCAGTTATTCCATGTATGCTGATACTGTGCCTTGTGGGTGGTTGGGGATGATTTGAATTTTCTGACATATGTGATGCAAAGTGTCCTAAATCATATTAGTGAATGGTCAGAGGAATGGGCTTAAAATTTTCATCTTCCAAATCAAAATGTATGATTTTCTCAAAGAGACCATGGAGGAATGATGATTGGTTTAACATTATATTTATCAGGAAATCCTGTTCAGTATGTTTCAAGTTATAGATATCTGGGAATAGTTTTGGATCAGGGTTTGACTTGGTCTAAGTATATTCAATACCTGGAAGAAGCTTGTGTGAAAGCTATTTCTATATTAAATTTTTTTTCTAATTCAGTTTGGGGTTTAAGTAGATCAACTTTGTTGATGTTATATAAATCCTTGGTACGTAGTACATTAGACTATTGGCGTTTTTTGTACCATACCTGTTCTAAAACCAATTTACTGAAGCTAGAAAGAATACAGTATAAATGTATTAGACTGCACAAGAGTTGATTATTTAGAAGCTGAAGCAAACATTATGCCCTTGCATTATAGAAGGAAACTGTTAGGCGCTAGGTATGCTACTAAAATGTTACGGTTTGATTCACACCCAACTAAAACTTGTATTAATAGATTTTATAATTTTAAATTTTATAGACTACGCCCATACCCAATACCTTTTAGTGGCTGGATCAAGGATTTTATTCACCAAGTGGATTTAACTTTTGATTTGATAGCATCTCAGCAAAGTTTCTATTTAATTTATCACCCTGTAACAGTGAGTTTTGACTTTTCTATTCATACCACTAACAACAAATTGGCTTTTGCAAATGTGCTCCAAAGAAGTTTTCTGAAAAGGGTAGAAACTTACAAAGAAAGAGGATACTTACCCGTATATACTGATGGATCCAAATCAGAAAGTGGCACTGGATGTGCATTTCTTTGGGATGGGGTGATTAAGGGTTTTTGCCTTCCAGAGCACTGTTCTATATTTACTGCAAATTGTATGCTATACTACAGGCTTTAATATACAGCGCTATTTAAATGATTCATCCGATTTCAACTGAGATAATACTTCCGTATCTATCAACCGTGCATCAACTGGGCATACACCACATGAAGAAGAAATCTTTGAATTTTACAAGATCACCGCGAGAGGGCTCCAAAGTTACGCCGTGGCCTAGCCTAGCAACAAACAGTCAGTGTGAAAATGGCGTCCGCACAGCAGAAGGCGTTTTGTGTGTTGCGTTTTCGAGCTGTAAATCGGTAGTCACAGTGCAGCGTGCGACTTCTTCCTTTGGGGTACGTTAAGGATACTGTGTACGTGCCACCGTTGCCCACATCTTTAGATGAGCTCCGAACTCGCATTGTTACTGCCGTAGAGTCAGTGACAACGGACATGCTGGAGCGAGTATGGGAGGAATTCGACTATCGTGTCGACGTTGCTCGTGTAACTAGGGGAAGTCACATAGAGCATTTATGAGGTGAGAGACAAAATTTGGACAATTTTTCTTTTGGTTGATGTATCACAAATTACTCTGTATTTGTAACATTAAAAAATATTCTCATTTGAAATCAGGTGAATTATTTTAAATAGCCTGTATATTTGTCACAACTCAGACCTTACTAAGTTTTTGTTTGTTCTGACTCCCTTTCTTCCCTGAAAGCTATACAGTCCTCTTCTGGGCGTCATATAGTCATTCAGATTATTTTAATTACTCAATCAGTATAATCTTGATGTTATCTTTTTATGGACACCTGGTCATGTTGGTATCCGGGGAATGATATTGTTGATGAAGCAGCACGCATGGCTTGTAGTCTTAATGAAGTTCAGACCATCCTTACTCTGTTGATGAATTTATGAAGCCCATTTCACATTTCATTCTCTCTGAGTGGTAACAGGAATGGTCCCGATGCAATGGACCCTTCCCCAGATGGAACCTGTCCTTTGGAAAAGGATGCCAGAAAATAATCGCAGGAGTGATGTCATATTGACCAGGCTTAGGTTGAATTGCTCTAAACTGTCCCATGGAAATTTTTTTGATGCAACTTTATTTAAAAGGTGTGGTACTTGTAATGTTCAACTCACCCCAGAACATGCGATCATTCATTGCCCTACTTGTAATTTTCTTAGAACTGATTTGATTAACTATTGTAATGGCAAAGGAATTTGTTTTTCTTATGAAAGTGTTTTGGGAAATAAATTTCCATCATCCTTACTTTTGACCTTCTTAAAGAAAGCCAATTTATCTAACCTGATCTAGGTGTTTATCGTTTGATAGTCCTTTCGTAGTAGCTATAGTATTACTGTATTACTCTTTTACTAACAGGTTCCTTTTTCTTTTCCACCCTATGTGTTGTAGAGTGGAACCCTACAACTGAAGTGGTAGAGGTCTTTTTTCATTTCCTTTTTAGTCTTGGTGCCAATAATTAATGCAGCAGGGTTGCACCACCTTAAACAGAAATAAAATTTTAAAAATAAAACAAATGGATCCTGAACCAAGAACCTAAGTTGTTCTTGTCATATTCATTTTTAAGATTTATTCTCAAAAATGCCTTTGAAATGTCACTTTGTAAGGCATATTTATCTAACCTGAACCCAGTGGCGGATTTAAGGTGCGCGGGGCCCTAGGCCGGTTGGAGTGCGGGCCCCCAAACTACGCAAAGCTAGCTTAATTAACTGAAATGAAGATTTACACCCCCATCCCCCAGTGGTGACCTTACGGGGCCCTCAAATCAATGGCGAGCGAAGCGTTAAAATAAATTTACTTTTTAAACAATATTCAATTTATTGATAATTAATTAGCCAAATGACCATTTCATAGTTGAACATTACACATTTGTTTTTTTGAAGCTTAACAATAAAAAATAACTATAATAATACACCATTAACAAAAAATAACTATAATAATACACCATTAACTAAGAGAATACCACTTGACTGACATGCAAATGATGCAATGAGTGGGTTTTGTTTTTGCAGGCAATTTGTACGGTACACTTAACTATTTCTCAGTCAAAAAAGATTTTTCTAGCCTTCTTACTTGCAAACTGTTTGATGACTCAGTAAAATCAAGCACCCTTAATTTCTCATGCTCATGCTCAACAGGGTGAGTGAAGACAAACGGTCCTGCCCCATGGTGTTTCTTAGATAATTCTTGACTAGTTTCATCTTGGAGAATGATCGCTCCCCAGTGCAGTTTGTGACAAACATGCAGAGATAGAGTCGTAATACAATTTCAACATTAGCAAATGTTTCTACCATGTCATGTCTGTGAATTATCTCATACATTTCTAGTTCAGGACTTTTTGCAGCCTTTGCACCACCTGATGAAGGAGCACTTTCAGGTGAATCTCTTGGAATGGATTTCATAAGGTGTGCAAACTGCAAAAGCTCCGACTCCAATCCAGCCTCCAAGTCCTTAGGATATGAAGACACAAGCTTTTCAGCAGATGCTTTAAGCTCAGTGTTCGTTTTGTTTGAGATTTCTGATAAAAACCCAAATTTCTCTCGAAGGTCGCTGTAAGCAGCAATGCGTTGTTGTAGGGCAGCACAGAGCTTGTCAATGATGGGCAAGAATGCAGTCACTCTAAACTTGTCTCTCCCTGTCAGCATAACATCCTCCGCGGAGTCTAGTTCATCGTGGTGACGCTTGCGCTTCCTAATACGCTGCGTGTCGGCGTAGTATGCATCATTACTCGTCACATCACAGGGATCACACTTAGCCATAGCTTTTGCTTCAAAGTCATCGAACTGGGATCTCAGGTCTTTAGCAAATTGTAAAAGAGACTCTAGCAGTGTGACAGCTGTGTTGAGGGAGAGCCCAGATTTTTGCAGCTGGATACTGCTACTCTGAAACCTTTCCAATACTGTATCCCAAACTTCAAGAAGAATCACTGTTTCAAGTTTTTTCAAACCTCTGAGAAGACCACTTGCTTCAGCTCTTGTTTCAGCTGGCTGATTCTGATCTGAGAATAACTCTTCCAGAACAATGATGTTTTCTTTGTGTGCTCTACTGAGAGCAGCTACAGCATCTGCTCGTGCTGACCAACGAGTGTCTGAAAGTATTTATCAACTTTCAACTTCTTATCTTTATTAGTCTCTAGTACCTCACGGTGTCTCCTCCAACGATAAGTAGATGCAACAAGAAAGGAGTACATATTTTGTACCAGAGCAAACAATGACACTGCAGCAGGACAGCTTTCTGCAGCACACTTAGCCACCAAGTTTAAGGAATGAGCCATACATGGTATGTACTCAGCTTCACTACACTCATTCTTGATTATCTGTTGGGTCCCCAGATATTACCAGACATGTTGCTGGCATTGTCATAGGACTGTCCTCGGCAGTCGATAACTGGAATGTTCTTCTCTTTAAGAAAATCAAGAACAGTTGTAGCAATATCTCTGCCAGTGTGGCTTAGCATGGGAATAAACTGCAAAAACCTTTCAACTGGACCTGTAGTAGGCAGTACATAGCGGATTCAGTGGCGGATTTAGGGGGGGGCCGAGTAGGCCATGGCCTACGGCCCCGCGCCTGTGAGGGCCCCGCGCCTCACATATAATTATAATATAATTAATGATTGAGTGATAATTATGGTATCACTCTCTTTGCTGGCGGAGTTTAGTTCTATTCAGGCCGCTGTGGAGTGCACATGTGAGTGTGTTTAGTGGTAAGTAATGGTAAAAGTCGTATCTCGAAAAAGTCGCCAGTCAATAAATGGGGATGGGGGAGTTTTTGTCAGCTTTATAATAACATAAATAAGTTGAAAAATGTTAAATTAATGTAATTAATTTTTTTATATGAAACGTACTTAGGCTAGGTTAGGTCAGTTTAGCTTAGATTTCATAATAAATACATTTTATACATATTTAAGGAAAAAGTCGCCACTGGTGGGGGCTGGCGACTTTTCCCATAAAGCGACTTTTTCACCCGAACAACTGTTTAGTGTCTGTATTTAATTAATTAATTAAACTGTATTAATTAATACTAAACCGAGGGTCAAGTGTAAATAGTTTGTTTTTATGTTTTTATGTTTCAGGATAAGGCAGTGAGGCTGCACTGAGGCACAATGGAGAAATCAACAAGTCGTGATCGTGATCAAGGGAGGAAGTATAAAGCTGGCTCTGTTAAACGACAAGAAAAGGCAGACGTAAACCAAAGAGTAAAAAAACTACCAAAAATAACTCAATGGTTGCATATCCAACAGTATCTGAATCTGCAAAATCACAAACTCAAACTGAATCTGAATCAGTAGAGACACCAATTACGCCTGAAACAACTGGAGAAGCCACAACTAGTACTGAACCTAGTGTAGTTAGCGCAATTGAACCTGACACAGTGACAGTGAGGAGACACAAGAGGAAGTGAAAGTTATGAATACCGGTACTGAACAAGGATTTGAAACGGATCTTGGATTATGGCCTAAAATAATTACTGAAAATGTGTGTGACTATTGGTTGAAAAGGGAAGCGCAGAATGTCGACACTGTGATGGTGACTTCAAAGAGTCAGCTGTGAAAGAGCTAAACAGAACCCGTCATTGTACAAAGACATTATTCACTCGAACTCATTCATTATCTGGCCAAGAAATTAATCTTAAATGGCTCTGTTACTCTAAAACAACTGGTAAAGTGTATTGTTTTGCTTGCAAGCTTATGTCAAAGGTGGAAAGCTCATTCACAACTGGCTTCAATGGTTGGAAGAACGCTAGGTATGTCATAGAATCTCACAGTAGGTCAGATCAGCACAGGAAAAGTATGGTCGAAATGATATATCGAAAGACTGCGGGTGCCCGTATGACTCTAATCTAGTACAACAATATGAAAGTGAATGCGAGTACTGGCAAGCAGTATTGAGGAGGTGTGTAGATGTTTTAAAGCTACTTTGCGAACGCGGGCTAGCCATTCGAGGTAAAGATGAAGTAATTGGATCAGTACACAATGGAAACTATCTTGGGATTCTAGAGCTGCTGAGCACATACGACAGTTTCTTGGCAGCACATATCAAGAAACACGCAAACAAAGGTAGTGGTCATACTTCCTACTTGTCCCATGTCATTTCTGAGGAAGTCATTGGAATAATGGCAGAAAAGGTTATGTCCTCAATAACAGATGAAGTAAAAACAGCAAAGTACTTCTCAATTTCTGTTGACTCCACACCTGATATTTCACACATGGATCAACTTACTTTTACAATCCGCTATGTACTGCCTACTACAGGTCCAGTTGAAAGGTTTTTGCAGTTTATTCCCATGCTAAGCCACACTGGCAGAGATATTGGTACAACTGTTCTTGATTTTCTTAAAGAGAAGAACATTCCAGTTATCGACTGCCGAGGACAGTCCTATGACAATGCCAGCAACATGTCTGGTAAATATCTGGGGACCCAACAGATAATCAAGAATGAGTGTAGTGAAGCTGAGTACATACCATGTATGGCTCATTCCTTAAACTTGGTGGCTAAGTGTGCTGCAGAAAGCTGTCCTGCTGCAGTGTCATTGTTTGCTCTGGTACAAAATATGTACTCCTTTCTTGTTGCATCTACTTATCGTTGGAGGAGACACCGTGAGGTACTAGAGACTAATAAAGATAAGAAGTTGAAAGTTGATAAAATACTTTCAGACACTCGTTGGTCAGCACGAGCAGATGCTGTAGCTGCTCTCAGTAGAGCACACAAAGAAAACATCATTGTTCTGGAAGAGTTATTCTCAGATCAGAATCAGCCAGCTGAAACAAGAGCTGAAGCAAGTGGTCTTCTCAGAGGTTTGAAAAAACTTGAAACAGTGATTCTTCTTGAAGTTTGGGATACAGTATTGGAAAGGTTTCAGAGTAGCAGTATCCAGCTGCAAAAATCTGGGCTCTCCCTCAACACAGCTGTCACACTGCTAGAGTCTCTTTTACAATTTGCTAAAGACCTGAGATCCCAGTTCGATGACTTTGAAGCAAAAGCTATGGCTAAGTGTGATCCCTGTGATGTGACGAGTAATGATGCATACTACGCCGACACGCAGCGTATTAGGAAGCGCAAGCGTCACCACGATGAACTAGACTCCGCGGAGGATGTTATGCTGACAGGGAGAGACAAGTTTAGAGTGACTGCATTCTTGCCCATCATTGACAAGCTCTGTGCTGCCCTACAACAACGCATTGCTGCTTACAGCGACCTTCGAGAGAAATTTGGGTTTTTATCAGAAATCTCAAACAAAACGAACACTGAGCTTAAAGCATCTGCTGAAAAGCTTGTGTCTTCATATCCTAAGGACTTGGAGGCTGGATTGGAGTCGGAGCTTTTGCAGTTTGCACACCTTATGAAATCCATTCCAAGAGATTCACCTGAAAGTGCTCCTTCATCAGGTGGTGCAAAGGCTGCAAAAAGTCCTGAACTAGAAATGTATGAGATAATTCACAGACATGACATGGTAGAAACATTTGCTAATGTTGAAATTGTATTACGACTCTATCTCTGCATGTTTGTCACAAACTGCACTGGGGAGCGATCATTCTCCAAGATGAAACTAGTCAAGAATTATCTAAGAAACACCATGGGGCAGGACCGTTTGTCTTCACTCACCCTGTTGAGCATTGAGCATGAGAAATTAAGGGTGCTTGATTTTACTGATGTCATCAAACAGTTTGCAAGTAAGAAGGCTAGAAAAAATCTTTTTTGACTGAGAAATAGTTAAGTGTACCGTACAAATTGCCTGCAATAAACAAAACCCACTCATTGCATCATTTGCATGTCAGTCAAGTGGTATTCTCTTTAGTTAATGGTGTATTATTATAGTTATTTTTTGTTAATGGTGTATATTATAGTTATTTTTTATTGTTAAGCTTCAAAAAAACAAATGTGTAATGTTCAACTATGAAATGGTCATTTGGCTAATTAATTATCAATAAATTGAATATTGTTTAAAAAGTAAATTATTTTAACGCTTCGCTCGCCCATTGATTTGAGGGCCCCGTAAGGTCACCACTGGGGGATGGGGGTGTAAATCTTCATTTCAGTTAATTAAGCTAGCTTTGCGTAGTTTGGGGCCCCGCACTCCAACCGGCCTAGGGCCCCGCGCACCTTAAATCCGCCACTGAGCGGATTGTAAAAGTAAGTTGATCCATGTGTGAAATATCAGGTGTGGAGTCAACAGAAATTGAGAAGTACTTTGCTGTTTTTACTTCATCTGTTATTGAGGACATAACCTTTTCTGCCATTATTCCAATGACTTCCTCAGAAATGACATGGGACAAGTAGGAAGTATGACCACTACCTTTGTTTGCGTGTTTCTTGATATGTGCTGCCAAGAAACTGTCGTATGTGCTCAGCAGCTCTAGAATCCCAAGATAGTTTCCATTGTGTACTGATCCAATTACTTCATCTTTACCTCGAATGGCTAGCCCGCGTTCGCAAAGTAGCTTTAAAACATCTACACACCTCCTCAATACTGCTTGCCAGTACTCGCATTCACTTTCATATTGTTGTACTAGATTAGAGTCAATACGGGCACCCGCAGTCTTTCGATATATCATTTCGACCATACTTTTCCTGTGCTGATCTGACCTACTGTGAGATTCTATGACATACCTAGCGTTCTTCCAACCATTGAAGCCAGTTGTGAATGAGCTTTCCACCTTTGACATAAGCTTGCAAGCAAAACAATACACTTTACCAGTTGTTTTAGAGTAACAGAGCCATTTAAGATTAATTTCTTGGCCAGATAATGAATGAGTTCGAGTGAATAATGTCTTTGTACAATGACGGGTTCTGTTTAGCTCTTTCACAGCTGACTCTTTGAAGTCACCATCACAGTGTCGACATTCTGCGCTTCCCCTTTTCAACCAATAGTCACACACATTTTCAGTAATTATTTTAGGCCATAATCCAAGATCCGTTTCAAATCCTTGTTCAGTACCGGTATTCATAACTTTCACTTCCTCTTGTGTCTCCTCACTGTCACTGTGTTCAGGTTCAATTGCGCTAACTACACTAGGTTTCAGTACTAGTTGTGGCTTCTCCAGTTGTTTCAGGCGTAATTGGTGTCTCTTCTGATTCAGATTCAGTTTGAGTTTGTGATTTTGCAGATTCAGATACTGTTGGATATGTCAACCATTGAGTTATTTTTGGTAGTTTTTTTACTCTTTGTTTACGTCTGCCTTTTCTTGTCGTTTAACAGAGCCAGCTTTATACTTCCTCCCTTGATCACGATCACGACTTGTTGATTTCTCCATTGTGCCTCAGTGCAGCCTCACTGCCTTATCCTGAAACATAAAAACATAAAAAACAAACTATTTACACTTGACCCTCGGTTTAGTATTAATTAATACAGTTTAATTAATTAATTAAATACAGACACTAAACAGTTGTTCGGGTGAAAAAAGTCGCTTTATGGGAAAAGTCGCCAGCCCCCACCAGTGGCGACTTTTTCCTTAAATATGTATAAAATGTATTTATTATGAAATCTAGCTAAACTGACCTAACCTAGCCTAAGTACGTTTCATAAAAAAATTAATTACATTATTTAACATTTTTCAACTTATTTATGTTATTATAAAGCTGACAAAAACTCCCATCCCCATTTATTGACTGGCGACTTTTCGAGATACGACTTTTACCATTACTTACCACTAAACACACTCACATGTGCACTCCACAGCGGCCTGAATAGAACTAACTCCCGCCAGCAAAGAGAGTGATACCATAATTATCACTAATCATTAATCAATTGTATTATTTATAGTGGAATCCAACATTATAATTATAAGTGAGGGCGCGGGGCCCTCACAGGCGCGGGGCCGTAGGCCATGGCCTACTCGGCCCCCCCCTAAATCCGCCACTGCCTGAACCTGAGTAAGATCTTCACAAGGTCAGAAATGAGATTAGGACCCTCAATCAGGCAATCATTCAAACTGTGTTTATTACTGTCTTTGAGGCTACAGTTATATACTACTCTGAGTTTTGTTGTTGGGGCATCTTGTCGATAAACCCTTCTGTGGGTTAAATAATGACAACTATCTTTTTTAAAAGGGTTATTTGTTACTTCTTCAATGAAGCCTTTCTGTATCTTGGTTGAGCTTTTTCATTACTTTATATAAATGTCCTTTAGCTACTTTGAGATTATCTCTTAAAGTTGGACAATTTATTTTCCAAGGTAACTCAGAAAATAACTATTGTCTTTGCACTGAATGGTGTCTTCAAATTTTTCTACCATTAACTGATCTTCTGAAGTTTGATTTGTGTCATGTATACCCACAGATTCTAGCAACCATAAAGTTTGAATTGCCTCATCTAGAGTTTCATTTGATAGTGATGAATTAATGTTCTCAGCTGTTATAATATTATTCAAAGTGTTGCTATTCTTACAGGTGTTTATGTAGGACTGAGTTGAGGCACATAGTATTTGTTAGTCATGAACTATTTTGGTTTAGGTCTAGGTTGTATCTGGATAGGTCACCCAAAAGGGCTATCCCTGATGGTGTCTGATAAGCTATACCATTACCTATCTTCACTATGCCCCTATGAATAAGATGAAATAATCTGCCCCCATTAACATTTCAATGTTAGCTACTGTGTTGTTGTGATATGGCTATCAGCTATATCGTACTGTTTCCTCAAATGATTGATGGTTTGTTCTAGTTTGGGTACAACCAGTTTGTTTTGTCCTACTTTTGGAATAATGACTATTTTAATTTTTTCTAATCCATTTTCTACATGTAATTCCAGGTCAATTGTCTTATAGCTATTTTTGTTTGAGTTATCCTTAACAAAGGATGTGATATTGAGTTCTTGTTCATTCGGGTTTGGTGTCAAACCCAATTTATTAACTAAATTTTGCGAAACAAATGTTTGTTGAGAACAAGAGTCTATAAGACATCTCACTGGAGTGGTGCTACCTTCACCATTCACTAAGTCCAAAGTAATAGTTGGTAAAAGAACCTCAGT
Organism: Bathynomus jamesi; assembly: GCA_023014485.1. Lineage (NCBI taxonomy): Eukaryota > Metazoa > Arthropoda > Malacostraca > Isopoda > Cirolanidae > Bathynomus > Bathynomus jamesi. The sequence goes on along the minus strand of JAJOZX010005796.1, from coordinate 97,629 downwards.
GTTTTTTGTTACGTTGTTTGAACAAACAGAATGTCCCATGAAAGTGGCGTTTTCTTGATTATCTTTGTTTGGAAGAGGTATCTTTTGAGTTTGAGTATTGTTGTTTGGACACTTCAGTGAATCACACATTGATGAGACATGTCGTGAACTTTTACAAAACTTACAATTGAATCTTAACCTAGATTTACAGTCTTTCTTATAATGTCCCTGGCCAGTACACTTTTTACATAGGTTCAACTGTTCACATTTTCAGATCTTGAGTTAAAGTCTGAATATTTGCCACACCCAGTACAACTGTGTTCATCACTTGCACAAAATTTACAATGTGGTGTGTAAGTTGAGGCAGCAGTTACATTAAAGTTCTGTAATGTAGGTGTTCGTGTGTTACAGTTGTTCACATTTGATTCTACAGTATCAAGTTTTGTCTGTTTGGTTGTAGCTAGTTGGTCTCTGGGGACAGTCTTTGGTTTATCCATAGTCTGGGTCTTATTTTGTGTTGAACTATTTCTCAATTTGAAATTAGTTAGGATAGTTGGAAAGGTTTTCTGATGTTTTCAAGATTAGAATAATTTTCTCCCGTCTTTTGAACTAAAACATTTTTAATCCTCAAAGGGAGGCACCTAAGAACTGCGCCTTGTATAAGCCAAGATGACGCTTTAACAGCTATCTCATTACTAACCAGTTGTCCTATAATAGCTTCTAATTTGGAATAAAATCTTTCCATATTACTGTGGTTATCTTTTACGGGTGCAAAATCAATAATTTGTTGAGATAATTAAAATATAATCTCATCTTTATTAATGTAGTTACGTTTCAAGAGATCAATAGCTACTTCATATGAATCACCCACAGCTGGTAAATAGGCTATCATGTTATAGGCTGGACCTTTAAGGAAACTAGTTAAGTAGCTAAACTTATCAACAGTTGGAATATAAGGTTTATTACCAATTGAACTCTCAAATTTTTCAATGAAAGATGGGAATTGTACCGTGTCCCCATCAAATGTTGGTACTAGCAAAGTGGGTAACTTAGCCCTAAATTCTTGTGACTCGGGATTTGGCATGCCACTTAAATTTTTTTAAAGGTTAGCTCTACTTTGATTAAAATCAGAAATAGGTTTATTTGGTGTTAAGTCAGTCAAACGAGACTGTAATCTTCTTATGTGCTGTTCAATTGAGATTACCTGATGCTCATTATCAGAGTAAAGGTCTATAAGTTGTTCAGCAGCCATTTCAGGTTCAATTAACTTGAAATACTCTCATCAATGGCTATTATATCCTTCTTAAAGTTATCCAATTTAAAAATTACATACTCTAAATCTTCCTTGTCTGATTGTGTAATATTGTTAAAAGTGTTGATGGCCTTAGTAACAGCGCCCAACTTTCCCCTCTTTTTCTTTTTTAATTGTTTCAATTCCTCACTGTCCATGTTTAAGTCAAAATTGTTTAACTGGGAATCGTAATGAAATATAGGGCAAGAAGAAATTATTAGAGACGAAAGATCAAATAATTTGAGTAATCAGACAAACAGTCAAGTTTTAAATTTAGTTAAATCCCCCCCCTCCAAGTATTTATGTGCCGCTCAGTTCTAAGCTTATGGGAATAGGACTCCTTAAATGTAAATGTTTCCTAGTTAGGCCCTAGGTTGTAGACCTAATTAAGCAAGTTTGTTACTTTAGGCTTGATTACATTAGGTTTAAGCTAGACCATTTAGCCTAATTCTGCAATTTTTGTTAAGTAGGGTTAAGCCTAAAGTATGTAAATTCCCGCATGGGCCACCAATGTGAAAAATGCTCTGTATGAATTGGTCCCCAATTAACCCACCCCTAATATCTCCAGTCTAACTATAGAGTAGATTAAGCTTAGCCTTGTAGGGTCAGCCTAGAGATTCCGGAAATGGTCCAGAGCGGGCAGAGTAAATTGAGGTCCACAGTGGGATCGACAGTGGCTGAGGACGGTGAGCTGGACACAGAAATAACACACAGAGTGCAATCTGGTTGGAAAAATTGGAAGAAAGTTTCAGGGGTGTTGTGTGACCGAAGAATAGGCGCAAGGGTTAAGGGAAAGTGTATAAGACTGTGGTAAGACCGGCTATGATGTATGGGGCTGAGTCTTGGGCTATAAAGAAAGATCATGAGAAAGACTAGATGTAACGGAGATGAGAATGCTGAGATGGATGTGCGGAGTGACAAGGTTGGATAGAGTAAGGAATGAAAGGATAAGGGGCACAACAAAGGTTGGAGAAATCTCGAGGAAGATACAAGAAAGTAGACTGAAATGGTATGGACATGTGATGAGAGGGGACGAAGATTATGTGGGTAAGAGAACGATGAATATGGAGGTGTATGGCAGGAGAAAGAGAGGCAGACCGAAGCGAAGGTGGATGGAGAAGGTGAGGGACGATTTGAGGGAGAAGGGCTTGTCGGAGGAAGAAGCCCAGGACCGGGCTGTGTGGAGGAGGCTGGTCAGAAACGCCGACCCCGCATAGAGGCGGGAACGGGCGAAGAGAAAGAAGAAGTAGGATTCCTCACCAAATTAGGTTAGGGTAATTTACCTTAGCCTTTGTTAAACTATGAATTGATGCTAGGTCTTAGACCACAATGTAGACCTAATTTTACTGATCCAGCTTATATTATGTCCCCAAACTGGGTTCAAAAACAAAACTGATCACTTATTGAGTGTTATTAGACAGTCCCTCTTCTCTTTGCTCAATTTTTGAGAGCGTACTTGCTGGTGGGGATCTTTTTCCGTTTTTTAGCCTCTTCCTCTCCCTGTTCCGTCTTGCTCCCCAGTTCCTTCTTGTCCGTTCTTCCCGCGGCTTGGTTTTTTTTTGTTGGTTGGTCGATAATGTATGTCTATTACCGAGCACGCTCTATTACACAGTATATAAATACTAATGTGGAGAATAACTCTGGTGAGCAACCAATTGGTTTCATCCACCCAGTTATTGACATAAAGAGTTTAATAATTGTTAGATTAACTACCTACCTACTCAATGGACCATTTTCGTTACCTCCCAACTACCCACACATATCAGTTTTCCATAGCCTACTAAATACGATGAGGATGAAGTGGGCCTACTAAATAGTTTATGTGTGAAAATGGCCTATTTTGTATAGTACCTATAGGAGTTAAGCCTATTAAATGAATGAGGCTTTGTTTACGGTTATCATTCGCAGATTGTTACGTTAGGTACGGTAAGGAAGAGTTAAGGTTAGGCCCAACGAGCTAAGCCCAGCCTCTGTTTGTGTTAGTGTAAATTTTAAAGGGGTCGGGCCCGCACGAGCCACCATATGAAAAACTATATAGGGTTATGGGTTGCTTGCCATTAATCTGGCCATCCGATGAAAATTTCCATCAGATCTTGATGTTATTTTTTATTTTATTGGGTTCAGAATCCCAGCTGAGCCGTGAACGGCCAAGCTCTGAAGGGCCAGTTTAACCTACAGCCCAAGTTAAGCTAGACTAAAAACTTACGGACTTGGAGGTCCTATTAGGTCCTATTAGGTCCTACCTCAGGGTTGCTGACTCGATGTGGGCCTACCTTAGGCCTCACTTGCATAAAATTAAGCTAAAAAACAAAAGGGGCACTATTTATGGTCTTCTTTCTAAATCTTGCAACAACACAACCTGCACCATTGCACGATGCAACAATCTTGTATCTAAACACCAAACTGAATTGCAAGAGAGCGCTCTATAAGACCACGCCCTGTAAGTGCCGCATTCAACAAACGAGTAGGCAGGACGCGCAGTGCCCCCCAAAAAATAAAAATTATGCCACAAGAGTGCCCAAACAATGATGCCACAAGAGCCCAAAAATGCTAGCTCTAAATTAAGTGAATTTTTTACTAACTTTACAATTATGAGATGGATATATACACACCTTAACTTAATATATACAAGCAAGGCTGCATCAATCAGCTTAGTCATCATATCGCCTTGGGACACAATGCTCTTCCTCTTCTAGATTTTCTAACACTCCCCACCGAAGAGGCATTGTTGTCATTACCTTCTGCAAATGTAGGCAAGCCTTCTCCATGAGGCTGTAACTCAAATGTTTCATCTTGACTATCCGTGTTTTGCTGATTTCTAAAGCATAGAGTTTTTGTATACGTCTCTTTAATTTTCCTCCTGAAGTCTTTACCAGTGCAGACCTACTAAATTGTCTTTGCCAACAAACAACTCTTCAATTATGCCAAGCTTCCAGCATTGCCTTGGTCTTTCATCCCCAATCATTACCACTTCTCCCACCTTGATACAATTTGCATTGGAGCCCTTTACATTGCCTGATGGGTAATAATTGAGTTCTGGCAAGTATTCCATCTGACACCTCTTCCATAACTGATCTTGTAGCTCTTCAGGTACTTGAACCTTCTGGTTAACTCTTCTTGAGTGCTCTGGATAGGCTGTAAGTCTTCTGGCAAACTGGGGCTTCATGTTAATCGTTTACCACACATAAAATGATTTGGTGTCAATGGCTCTGCATCCTGCATACTGTTAAAACAAAAGTGATAGGCCTACTGTTCACCATTGCTTCTACTTCACACAAAACAGTGCAGAATTCTTCTTTGCTCAAATGAGCATTAGCTAAAAGTTTCTTTAATGGACACTTTACACTTCTCACTAGCCTTTCCCAAAATCCTCCCCACCATGGTGCTCTCTCAACAATAAACTCCCACTGTACCCCATGGTGTGAAAAGTAGGATTGGAACCCCTCCTCTTTTAGCAAGGACCAAATTTCTTGGAGTTCCTTTGCAGCCTTTTTGAAGGTTTTTGCATTAGCCGATATGATTTTATTTGGGAAACCCCTTCTGTTCACAAGCCTTTTAAAGGCCAAAAGAAATACATCACTACTTAAGTTGCTTACCAACTCCAAATGGATTGCTCTGGTGGTGGCCAAAGGTGGGCAGGACCGAGTTCCAAAAGGACCGAACTCCAGGAACTCGGTCCTTTTTAAGTTATTTTAGTGTGTTTAGTGATTATTTAAAGTTCTAAAGAAGATGGATCGTTTCCTCCAGAAGACTCAGAAAGAGACTGAGACTGAACTGAAACTTGTTTCAACACCTGGAGGAGACGAAGAATCTACTGATGTTAGTGCTTCAACTTCAAGTCAAGCAACTGGAGCTCCTAGCGGAAGAACTGAACCCGGCAATCCCTGGCCGTACCTGGACAAATACTTTGAATACCTGGGCCCCAAGGGTGAGCAGAACCTGGAATACAAGTGCTTGCTGTGCCTGCCGAACAAGAACATCCTCTCGACAAGCAACAAGAGCCAAAACAACCTCAAGCGACATGTCTCCAGGCGCCACCCTCACGTCCAGAACCAGTTCGACCAGTGCATCAAGGACGGGTGGAGCTCCAGAAAAAGAAGAAGCGGCGAGGAGACCCTCAGGAGCGCTATGGTGGAGACATTTCTCAGCGAGAGGCCTGTGAAACCCTTCATCTTCAACAAGGACTCGTTCCCCAGCCCGGCGTTGAAGGACTTGTTCATCAAGTTTAACACGCCTATCCCATCCAGTGCCGCCGTGGAGAGGCTCTTCTCTTTGGGGAAGGACGTCCTCAAGCCGAAAAGGTCAGGGCTCAGTGACAGCCATTTTGAAATGCTAGTCTTCTTGAAGGGAAACTCAAGCATTTAACTTAATAACTTTTTTCAGCATTTATGTATTGTATTAATTATAATTTACGTTAATAAAATTAAAGATTTCCGGTGTCTTTAATTTCATTTTTCATTTTAATCAATTTTTTCACTTATATTATATATAAGGACCGAGGACCGAGTCGTTCCTAGGTCCTATCTTCAGAAAGGACCGTGACCGGACCGGGACCGTCGGTCCTTTTTGAGGCCCGGGTGCCCACCTTTGGTGATGGTGTAGTGCCTTGCACCACAAGATTATTCTTTATTAGTGAAAACTGCCACAAATTGGCATGAGTGAAATATTTAAATCTATAAATAAATAAATAAATACAAGTTAAATATGTCCAGTGATCAAATTTAATTCTTAAGAATTCAGTGTGGTGTGACTAGACATGAATGGGCTTTTAAGGATTATTTTGGCTGGTTGGTAAAATTGTTAAGTAAAAACAAACTTGTGTGCAACGACAACACAAAGGACGCCAAAAAAACCATTATTATTCGAAATCACCCCGCCAGCAAGCAAAGTTCCTTTGTGGTATGTTTTGTATTTATAATATTTATTCTTTACTATTTCATATCTGTATGCAATACCGCATACTGCAGATACTAACGCCTTATACCGTTTGCAATTAGTACTAAGATTCATACTACAAATAGTAATGTAAGATTCATATAATAAATTACTTAGGCTAAGTTAGGTCTAGGCAAAAGCCAAATTGTAACTAGCCTAACTGAGGCCTACCATAGTCTTTGTTTTAGATTAACCTCAGCTCAATATGTTGAAGAGGCAAAGGCCTGCCTATTAAATTTCTTAGTATATTTTACTTTATAAGCCTATTATGTTTCAGTTATTTTCTTAGCAGATGGCCTACTAATCATTTGTAGCCTACATATTTCCTTTAGTCTTCCCATTCAACTTAACACAATCCCATAACCAGAATTAACTGTAATTTATCATCCACAGGTTACTGGGGCCTATATAACCATATGTATTTAATTATTAATTATTGCCATTTTTATTATTCTTTTTCTCCGAAATATTACTTACAGTATTCTTGTCTGTCTCTTTGCAGACAAGGTTGTCATTGTGGCTATTATCTTTTAGTTATTATTGATTATTATCTTGTTATTATTATTATTGTTACTATTATTATTACTATATTGTTATTACTATATTATTACTATTATTATTAGTTTATTATTAGTATTATTATTATTTGTATCATTGTATTATTGCATATTCTTATTATAATCAGTATTATTTGCAGACTGTTATATATTAGCCAAACGGGCCATTATTTAATCTCACCATTATAAGTCCATCAAAGTTGTTACGGGTAAAAATCCCCTTTGCATATACTCATTAATTGTTGTCAATAAAATATAAAAATTCATATTGATTTAATAATCAGTCCTTCCCTTCTTTTATTAAAATTAACTTTGCGCCGCAGTGCCGGATGCCAATCTAGTACTTGGGCGCTGGTGACCCTGGCATATAGTTAATTATCTACGTAAACTTGTAAAGGTCCTAAATAAAAAAACCGGACTCTTACAATTGGTGACCCCGAGTGACCAAACACCGTAATTTATGCAAAAAAAAAAAAAAAATTTCTAAGTTTTTTCTCAATTTTTGTCAATATATTCAGTCTGCATCTATAATTTTATTAAATTCACTAGTACAAAGCACTCACCTGTACTGGAAGTGTATTCTATTGCAAAATATATTCCTTTTATTTTGCCTTTTTATAAATTCAGCATTTTCTAAAATTTTTTTATGCAAATTTACTTATTTTGCAAACAGCCTATACGCAGACTATTTTTCTGCTAATATTGGGCTACATCATAAAAAAATTTTTTACTTATCTTGCAAATAGCCTATACGCAGACTATTTTTCTGCTAATATTGGGCTACATCATAAAAAAAAAAAAAAAAAAAAAAAAATTTTTACGTAACTTTTTGTTATTGGCATTCATAACTCTAAATTGAGTCTCATACTCAACCAAGCTTACTGAAGCCATTATTTACATTCAACAACATTTGTTGAAATCTTGTCAGTTTGTGACACATTTTAAATTTTTTTTAGTACCTTGTAACAAATAATAGCCACAATGACCAAAAACAACCTAGGGTCATCCAACGGTGGTACTCCAAATTCACCACCTATAACGGACTTTCTCACAATGTATCAGCCTACCACTCCACAATTCACCGCTGAAGAGCCTGGAATCTTTGTGAGTCAACTGCGGGATTATTTTGAGATAAAAGGAGTTACGGACCCACGAACCAAGTTCCTTCACAAAGAACCTCCTGCCTACACAAGTATACAAAGTAGTGCGGGATGTAACTCTATTGCCTCCGTCTGACCAAGCTTTTGAGAGCCTCCTCAGCGAGTTAGTCAGGAGACTCGGCCAATCAGAAGAAGAGCGACTCAATGCTCTACTCAAGGACCAAGTTCTTGGGGATCAAACGCCAACAGCCTTCCTGAGACATCTGCAAGACCTGGCTGGACAGACCAATGAAGACGATAAAAACTCACCCTTAATGCGACGCCGCTTCCTCAATGGTCTCCCTACTGCCCTACGGCCAATGCTCCGTTGTATGCCAGATGATACAGACCTCCTCACAATGGCCAAAACAGCTGATAAGATGATGATTGAAATCCACCTTGGCCAAGTAGATAACCACACCCATCACCCCCAAATCTGTGCCACGCAGGATGACAATCTGAGTCCGGCTGCACAAGGTCTTAAAGTATCCAACGAAATTCTACAAACACTTAAAGATGAATTTAAAGCTCTCCGAATAGAGCTAGCTAACAACAGGGAACGAGAGAGAAGTTCTTCAAGACGAGGACGACCCTCTGGCCCAATTAGAGCCTCCCAATATGAACCTGGACAACGCCTCGTTCTCCTACAACCACAGCCACCGCAAACAGGTCAGTTGGTTGCTCCTAATCCAAATCTATTAGCCTTACCTCATCCTCAATCCCCACTACTCAGCCCCATTCTCAACCTATTTCCTTACCACAGTCTACTGTTCATACCCCTCCTTGCTGGTATCATGAAAAGTTTAAAGATCGTGCAACGCGCTGTCTCACACCTTGCCCATGGACTCCTAACCCTCCTTTAAACTAACCAGGCTGGTGTCACAGGCGTCTGACGCTACAGCCTCTCAAGCCTCTCCTCCTATCCTTACTTCAACTAACCCTACCACTACCTCATTTAACACTGTCAAACCAACACCTACGTACGCAAGTAAAGTTAAAGAATCGCAACCTACTTATTCAACCACAGCTAATTTAATACCCCCAACTGATTCTCCAAATACAACACAAACTCCTTCCCACAGCAATACTAACCTTCTTCCACAAAAATTTAATGATTCCCAAACTACTGCACCACCTGGTCCAACATTCACCTTGCATGATCCACTTTCAGGCTATGCATTCCTTATTGACACTGGAGCTCAATACAGTGTTATTCCTGCAACAGCCGCAGACCGTGCAAACGGACCTTCTCCTTTCATTTTACGTGCAGCTAATTCTTCATCTATTCACACTTATGGACATCGTTCTATTTCAGTTTCTCTTGGACTTAGACGTGTTTTCCGCTGGATATTTCTTGTCGCGGATGTATATACTCCAATGTTAGGCTCTGATTTTCTTTCTGCTAATGATTTATTAGTTGATGTTCGTAGAGCACAATTAATTGATAATGTCACATATCTTTCAGTAATTGGTTCTCCTACCGTGCACCCCTCTTCATTATTGGCAAGTTCTCTGCCACAGTGCTCACCTGCTATAGAGCAGCTCCTAAATGAATTTTCTTCCCTTACTCAACCCTGTTCTAAGGATACCCCTATTAAACACTCTGTTGTCCACCGTATTGATACGGTAGGCTCACCTGTTTTCACCCGCCCACGTCGCTTAGCTCCAGATCGTCTTGCAATTGTGAGACGAGAGTTTGAACACATGCTTGAACTCGGTATTATACGGCCTTCAAGTAGCCCGTATGCCTCTGCTTTACACATGGTCCCAAAACCTACACCTGGAGACTGGCGTCCATGTGGAGATTATCGTGCTTTGAATGACAACACGATTCCAGATCGCTATCCCCTTCCTCACTTACACGATTTTACTTCTGCTCTCCATGGCACCACAGTATTTTCACGCCTTGACTTGGTGCGAGCCTTTCATCAAATTCCTGTACACCCTGATGACATACATAAAACTGCTATAACAACCCCTTTTGGGTTATTTGAAATGACAAAAATGCCATACGGACTGCGTAATGCGGCCCAAACTTTTCAACGCTTCATTGATGAAGTGTTGAGAGGTCTCTCCTTCACTTTCACATATGTCGATGACATTCTCATCGCAAGTTCTTCTCCCTCAGAACATATTCAACATTTACGCTTAGTTTTTTCTCGGTTGGCAGAATATGGTGTATTGCTAAACCCTGAAAAATGTGTCTTTGCTGTAGATGAACTCACCTTCTTAGGACACAAAGTTACTTCGAAGGGCATTTCTCCTCTCGAAAATAAAGTATCTGTCATAAGGTCTTTCCCACAACCGCAAACTCAAAAGCAACTTCGCCGCTTTTTAGGGATGGTAAACTTCTACCATCGCTTCATTCCTCAGTGTGCAAACATTCTTGCACCCATAACCTCTCTTCTTCGCCAATCAAAAAGGGGCAGATCCACTGCAGTTCTGTGGAACCCCGAAGCTACCAACGCTTTTTCACAAGCAAAAGAGGCTATAGCACGAGCTACATGCCTTGTTCACCCTCAACCAGACGCTCCTCTGAACTTAGCCACTGATGCCTCTGACGTTGCCGTGTCAGGAGTGCTCCAGCAGCTTGTTTCAGGCGTTTGGGAACCTCTCGCATTCTTTTCACGCAAGCTCTCACCTTCACAAATGAGGTACAGCACTTTCGGTCGAGAGTTGCTGGCGATATACCTCTCCATCCGTCATTTCAGGTCATTCCTGGAAGGACGTGACTTTAGCATTTTTACGGATCATCGTCCGTTAATATTTGCTCTCCATTCTCAATCAGACTCTCATGCTCCTAATGAGCGAAGATACCTTGATTTTATTTCTTCAATTTACTTCAGACATTCGACACATTTCAGGTTCTTTGAATGTTGTGCCGGATGCGCTGTCTCGCATCTCAGCAATTTCTGACCCTGGACACACTCACATCAACCTTTCAGAGATGGCTAAGGCTCAGTCCACGGATACAGACCTCTATAGCACGAGCTACATGCCTTGTTCACCCTCAACCAGACGCTCCTCTGAACTTAGCCACTGATGCCTCTGACGTTGCCGTGTCAGGAGTGCTCCAGCAGCTTGTTTCAGGCGTTTGGGAACCTCTCGCATTCTTTTCACGCAAGCTCTCACCTTCACAAATGAGGTACAGCACTTTCGGTCGAGAGTTGCTGGCGATATACCTCTCCATCCGTCATTTCAGGTCATTCCTGGAAGGACGTGACTTTAGCATTTTTACGGATCATCGTCCGTTAATATTTGCTCTCCATTCAATCAGACTCTCATGCTCCTAATGAGCGAAGATACCTTGATTTTATTCTTCAATTTACTTCAGACATTCGACACATTTCAGGTTCTTTAATGTTGTGCCGGATGCGCTGTCTCGCATCTCAGCAATTTCTGACCCTGGACACACTCACATCAACCTTTCAGAGATGGCTAAGGCTCAGTCCACGGATACAGACCTCCAAACTCTTATTAATTCACCCACTTCATTGCAAGTCCGCTCTTTACCAGTTGAACCCAAGTCAGACTTACTAATTTTATGTGACGTCTCGACTGAGCATATTCGACCGTTGGTCCCACAAGGGCTGCGAAGAGCTGTTTTTGCTAAACTCCATTCCCTTTCTCACCCGGGAATTAAGGCCACCCAAAAATTAATTGCAGCTAGGTTTGTATGGCCAAGTATGCACAAAGATATCCGCAATTGGACTCGATCTTGCCTTCAATGTCAGCGTGCCAAAGTTCATCGACACACAAAGTCAGAAATTGGTACCTTTCCTTTGCCAAAGGCTCGTTTTGAGGCCATACACCTAGACATAGTCGGCCCCCTCTATTCTTCTCGAGGTTATACCTATCTTCTCACTGTCATTGATAGGTTCACAAGATGGCCAGAAGCTGTTCCTTTGACTTCTTGTACTGCTTCTGCAGTAGCTCACGCCTTTGTTTCATGTTGGGTTTCCCGTTTTGGAATACCTGCAACCATTTGCACAGACAGAGGTGCCCAGTTTGAATCGGCCTTATGGAAGGAACTCATGCTCCTTCTTGGGACTGAGCGCATCAGAACAACAAGCTATCACCCCAATCCAATGGGGTGATAGAACGCTTCCATCGTCAACTTAAAAGTTCCTTGCGAGCCACTGATCCATCTACTACATGGGTGGACAGGCTACCCCTAATCCTACTCGGAATTCGTACTGCTCTGAAGACTGATCTTGCATGCTCTGCAGCAGAATTAGTTTACGGTACCACACTCCGGTTACCCGGAGAATTTTTCACACCTACACCATTAACCCCGCATGTGATCCTGCTTCGTATGTTAAGACATTACGCTCTGTTATGAAGCAAATTCGTCCCACAGCCTAGAACTTCCACTTCACAAACTACCTTCGTTTCCCCTGATTTACAAACTTGCACACACGTTTTCTTGAGACATGATGCTCACCGCTACCCTCTTCACTGTCCATGATGGTCCCTTCCTTGTGCTAGACCGTAGACCCAAAACTTTCATCATTGACAAGGTGGGCAAGCGTGAAACCGTTTCTGTGGACCGCTTGAAACCAGCATACCTTGATTTTTCTCCAACAAAAGATCCTATCCTCCTCAATCTTCTGTACCTCCACCTCAAATACAGGTACAGCAACCTATCCTTCCTCAATCTTCTGTACCTCCACCTCAAATACAGGTACAGCAACCTATCCCTCCTCAATCTTCTGTACCTTCATCTCATATACAGGTACAGCAATCTACCCTTCCTAAATCCTATGTACCACCACCTCATCCGAGGGTACAACAATCTATCATCCCTCTTCCAATTCTCCTTCATTATCGCAACCAACTGTCTTTGAACCAGCCAGTGGCTCCATCGCACAGGCACCAAGGATCCCCTTCCCCCAAAGTCCCTACTGCACCTGTAGCACCATCCATGCCTTCAGAACCAGTGCTGCAGGATATTGCCATCCAAAAGCAAACAATGACTCGTTCTGGAAGAGTCATTCGTAAGCCAGTGCGTTTTGACATTTAAGTGTTTTTTTTGTTACCCCTGACAACCATGTTTTTGGGGGGCAGTACTTGTAGTGCCTTGCACCACAAGATTATTCTTTATTAGTGAAAACTGCCACAAATTGGCATGAGTGAAATATTTAAATCTAAAATAAATAAATAATACAGTTAAATATGTCCAGAGTGATCAAATTTAATTCTTAAGAATTCAGTGTGGTGTGACTAGACATGAATGGGCTTTTAAAGGATTATTTTGGCTGGTTGGTAAAATTGTTAAGTAAAAACAAACTTGTGTGCAACGACAACACAAAGGACGCCAAAAAAAACCATTATTATTCGAAATCACCCCCGCAGCAAGCAAAGTTCCTTTGTGGTATGTTTGTATTTATAATATTTATTCTTTACTATTTCATATCTGTATGCAATACCGCATACTGCAGATACTAACGCCTTATACCGTTTGCAATTAGTACTAAGATTCATACTACAAATAGTAATGTAAGATTCATATAATAAATTACTTAGGCTAATTAGGTCTAGGCTAAAGCCAAATTGTAACTAGCCTAACTGAGGCCTACCATAGTCTTTGTTTTAGATTAACCTCAGCTCAATATGTTGAAGAGGCAAAGGCCTGCCTATTAAATTTCATAGTATATTTTACTTTATAAGCCTATTATGTTTCACGTTATTTTCTTAGCAGATGGCCTACTAATCATTTGTAGCCTACATATTTCCTTTAGTCTTCCCATTCAACTTAACACAATCCCATAACCAGAATTAACTGTAATTTATCATCCACAGGTTACTGGGGCCTATATAACCTATATGTATTTTAATTATTAATTATTGCCATTTTTATTATTCTTTTTCTCCAAAATATTACTTACAGTATTCTTGTCTGTCTCTTTGCAGACAAGGTTGTCATTGTGGCTATTATCTTTTAGTTATTATTGATATTATCTTTGTTATTATTATTATTGTTACTATTATTATTACTATATTGTTATTACTATATTATTACTATTATTATTAGTTTATTATTAGCATAATTATTATTATTTGTATCATTTGTATTATTGCATATTCCTTACCACAATCAGTATTAATTGCAGACTGTTATATATATTAGCCAAACGGGCCCTTATTTAACCTCGCCATTATAAGTCCATCAAAGTTGTTACGGGTAAAAATCCCCTTTGCATATACTCATTAATTGTTGTCAATAAAATATAAAAATTCATATTGATTTAATAATCAGTCCTTCCCTTCTTTTATTAAATTAACTTTTGCGCCGCAGTGCCGGATGCCAATCTAGTACTACTGGGGCGCTGGTGACCCTGGCATATAGTTAATTATCTACGTAAACTTGTAAGGTCCATAGTAAAAAACCGGACTCTTACAATGGCACATGTGAAAAGACATATATACCCTTTGTTAGACTCCCCTTGCTCATACACATAGACTGGACCTGCGAAGTCTATCCCACTACATCAAATGGGGCAGTATAGACACACCGTTCTCTTGGAAGTGGAGCCACCTTTTCATAATAAGGCTTTGCACTCCAACGCTTGTAAACCACACATTTATGCAAGACCTTTTTTTACTACTTGTCTAATTTTTGGAATCCAAAACTGTTGTCTGATCTCTATTATCACTTCTCTAACTCCAGCATGTAACAACTTATGTGAATATCCAGGATCAAAAGTTTCACAAAGTTCCCCCCAGAAGGTAGCAAAATTGGATGTCTTTTCTCCTCTGGAAGCCCAGAAACTGTAGTCTACCTCCTACTCTCAATAAATCCTGATCCAAAAACACATCCAAACCCTTGAGAGCAGAATGTGTTGGTTGGTAGAACTTGTAATGGACGGCTGGTGAGCAATTCCCTCTCTTCACCAATTTTTTCCTTTTGCACATATACCACCCAGTATTGCCTGGCTTGCTGAATCTCCTTACTGTTCAGAATTCCTTCCCTTCTTGTTTCTCCCTTAATATTGTTTGTAAATCTATATACAGTGGTGAGTTGGAACCGGTTCGCGCGAACCGGTTGTTAAAATCTTTTTGAAAATAAGAACCGGTTGTTAACTTTTTTGCTGGACGCTGAAGAGAGCTCTCAGACTCTCAGCTCTCAGTAGAGACTTTCTCAGAAAAGTTATGACGTCAATCACGCCATAGACGAATGACTCAGCCCACATGCTTGATTGGCTAAGACGGGTGGAAATTATTACCGTAATAAGTAATAATAAGGTACGTAAAAATGTTTAAATTTAAAAAAAAAAAAATTTTAAAGCAGAGATGTACTGATATTTATGTTTTGCCTAATAATTCATTATTGCTAAAGTTGACTGAGCAATTTAATTTTAACTATGTAGATAATATGATTCATCGGTTTTTATTAAATAATTCTTCTTTTCTGATTTCATTAGAAACGTCTATTTCTCTAATTAACTATACTAATTAATTGTCATGCAGTTATTAATACCTAGCTGAATCATAAAATGCAGACACTTGAAAAAGGCAAACAGCGAGATAATTAATTTAATTAAAATTGCGAAAGGGTGGGGTGGGAAGGGTTGTCAATTTTTTATTGCCGAATTCAGAATTTTTTATATAGAACCCGGTGGTTAAAATTTTGGCAGCTTAGTGAACCGGTTGTTAAAATTTTGGCAGCTCACCACTGTCTATATACCCATGCTGTCACTCTCAACAACCTTTTCAGACTGCTAATGTCCTCAAGCCTCAATATGGGGTCCTGCTGCACAACTTGACAACTGTTCACAGTGCATTTTTTCACCTCACTCACCCATGCTTCTTCAGCCTGGCATTCTCCTACAATAGGCTGATTAGAAGGCCAGTTTTCACTTCCAAGGTTTAGCCACTCTGGCCCATTCCACCACAAACTTGACTGTGCAAGATCTTTCACTGAAATTCCTCGTGTTGGTAAATCAGCTGGGTTTTGGGAGCCTGGACAATGCTTCCATTGCTTAGGATCTGTGTGTGCTTGAATTTCCTCCACCCTATTGGCAACAAATGGTTTCCATTTCCATGCCTGGCTTCTTAACCAGTGCCAAACTATAGTAGAGTCTGTCCAATAATAGCTTGGAATTTCATAGAGGGCCAAAAACTTTTGCACTGTAACTGCAAGCCGACTAACAATAACTGCACCCATCAATTCCAACCTTGGAACAGAAAGCCTTTTCAAAGGTACTACTCTGCTCTTTGCAGCAACCAACCTGCAATTTACTGCCTCTTTTAATGTGCCTCTTATATAAATACAAGTTGCATAGGCTTCCTCACTTGCATCACAAAAGATGTGCAGCTCCAAATTGTCTGGAGTATTGTTCAACTCTCCAAAGTACCATCTTGGGATTTCAATGTCTCCAAGATGTGTCAATTCTTTGAACCAATATTTCCACCTTATCACCATATGATCAAGTAACTCTTGGTCCCAACCAAGTCTAATTTCCCAGAGGCTCTGAAACCAAATTTTTGTACTTTATCACAAATGGAGCCAGGAATCCAAGAGGATCAAAGACCTTTGAAGCCAAACTAAGAGCTGTACGTTTTGTCCACCTTGTCTCATTCTCAGCCAGCTCTACTAAAGATTTCTCATTGAAGGTAAACAAATCCTCTCCTTGCTGCCAAACAATGCCTAGCACCTTTGTGTCTATTGCCCACAACTCCTTAATACCAGAATCCTCAATACTTTCTGCTGCATCAGGTACTACACAGGACTGACTCATAAACTCTTGTAACTGAGAATGATTGGTCTGCCATTTTCTAAGCTCCATGCCAGCCTCCCTCATTATAGCTCTAGCCTCCATGAATATCTGTTTAGCCATTTCTGTATTATCCACGGACCACAGCAAATCATCAACATAAAAATTTTTCCCTATGTGTTCAATAGTGTTAGGATAGACTTCAGAATATTTCTTAAAATGGTACTGCATAGTAGCTGCCAACAGAAATGGACTAGAGCTGAGGCCAAACAACACTGACTTCATTCTATATGCTTGAACCTTAGGTTCATTTTCCAACAAGTCTTTCGTATCCACCCACAGATACTTTACTACATCTCTGTCCTCTGATTTTAACTTTATCCGCAAAAAGGCTTGCTTCACATCTGCAGTCAATGCTACTCTACCAAACCTGAATCTCAGTAACAAGGAAAATAAATCTTCATTTAAATTTGGCCCAGCATCCAAACAGTCGTTCAAGGACACACCACCTTTGTCCTTGGCTGAACCATCAAAAATTACTCTCAGTCTGGTGGTAGTTTTGTTTCGTCGTACCACTGCATGGTGTGGCAGATAATGTGCCTCCTGGCTCACCAGCTTATCTTGCACCCTTTCAGCATAGCCCTCCCTTACATAGCGTAGGATGGCCTCATTGTATTCAATTAACAACTCCTCATTTTTTCTTAGCCTGTGCAATGAAGTCTCCAACCTCGTATTAGCTAGCTGAAGGTTTGAACTGGGTTTGCAAGAATCCTTCCAAGGGAGGCCAACTTCATAGCAACCATCTCTAAAACCAATCCCTTTTTCAAATTGCTCTAAAACATCACTGTTCAGTGGACTCGCCTGCTTCTTCTGTTTGTCTTTTATGCCAATGGATTCAAGTTCCCAAAAGGATTTCAAATGCCTTTCCAAACCATGGCTGTTCTCCTCAATCTTAACAAAAAGAGCTTTAACCTCCATTTCATTGCAATAGCTACCATGTAGCATCCAGCCTAGCTTACTTTCAATAGCTACTGGACCTCGAGATGTGCGGACAATATTACCAGTGATGAAGTCCCAATAATAGTCAGCTCCAATCAAAAGACTAATATCTTCTATTCCTTCAAACTTATTATTGCCCAAATTAATTCCTTTAACTTGCAATTCTTGGACACATGCCATATCTAAACAAGTAGTGACTGGAGCACAAAGTTCCTCAATCTCTACAGCTTGGACCTTGCTAGTGGGACCTTGTGGTAACAACCCCTTAACCAGAACTTCTACCTTCTTAACTTTGGTTCGGTTTTGAACGGAACCCCCAAACCCAGAAATTCTTAAATTTTCCCTCTTAAGTTCTTTAAACTTCAATTTTCTGGAAATTCTGGTCTTAATAAAGCTACATACACTGGCTACCACTATATCAAACAACACTCTTACAGTAGCTTCTCCATCATTCCCAATTAATAATGCTGCAGCTGTTTGCAATAATCCCCCTTTACTTTTACTCCCTTTCATAGCAGTGGCATGTGCCACTGATGTCTCTACTTCTTTATTCTCAGAGGATGCATGTAGAGCTGACATTGTACCTGGGCTATTCCTTTTTGTAGAAACTTTGGTGCTGTGCCTGCCTTTGTACCCTTGTTTAACATCCCACTGTGCAAACTCAATTCCCTCTCGTCTTGCTAATTCTGTGCTTGAAAGACTCAACATCTGCTGAAGGGGGATGTACACATGTTCTGTAGAGTGTCCCCTACTTAATTCAAGCAAAACTAGCTAGGCAATTTAGACTCCAGTATAGTGACCAAGGTGGCTTTTAATTAAGATCTCTGGCTTACCAAACCGTTTCTTTAATATATCCCAAGCCACATTATAATTAGCCTCTGTTAATGCTAATCCTGCTATTGTTTGCTGCCTCCCCTTCCAAGAGGGACTGCAAATAATTAAACTTCTCCACCGCACTTAACACTTGACTACAATGAACTGCTGATTGAAAACTGTCTGCCCATCCTTGCCATTCCTGAATACTCCCAGAAAATGTTTTGAGTACAAGCCTCGGTAATTGAACTGCAGATCTGTTAACCTTAACTTCACAAACACCATTTGTTGAGGGTTGTGTTTCATTATTAGACCTGGTCTCTAACTGTACTGAGCTGCTAAACTCTTTTGCTCTGTGGCATACTTTAATTATATCATCAATAATCTCTTCAAAGTAAATTATGTTATTTTCTATTTCATCATCTTCTATAAGAGCCTCAATTTTAACATTTACTTCGCTTAGAGCAACCTTTTTAGTTTCTAATATGGAAAGCTGTGCAGTCACTAAGCTTAAATCCTCTTGCTCTATGGCAGAATCTATAGTGGCAATGACCTTTGTAATTAGACCTTTGTAGACGCTTCTCCTTTTTTTAAACTTGTTCAATTCAGCTGCACTCATCTTCAATGCAAACAACAATTGGGCTCAATGCCAAATAAGCTGAATTGGCAAAAATACTTAACCAAACTGATCAAACTCAAATTTTGCTTTGTTCAAATGAACTGAATTGCTTGGTTGGGGTACTGACCAACCACCAGTATGGAATACCAAGTTTTCCATCCAAGTAACTGGCGCACTGAAGTCTGCAACCTTCGCCTACGAACAATAAACCAAAATTACCCAAACCGGTAAAATGTAGGCCCAAAACAACGACAGACTAGTGGCCAAGTTTCGTAATTGGGCGACCAAACTTTCTACCCTGTGACCTTAACTGAATTAAGCTCAACCCGTCCAGGCCTAACTTGGGCTACAATTTGCATAATCAGAACTTTACCGAAAAATAGTCACTCATTCAGTCTTGGGCTAGAATCCGGTTCCGAAGGAACATGTTATTTTTTATTTTATTGGGTTCAGAATCCCAGCTGAGCCGTGAACGGCCAAGCTCTGAAACGCCAGTTTAACCTACAGCCCAAGTTAAGCTAGACTAAAAACTTACGGACTTGGAGGTCGTATTAGGTCCTACCTCAGGGTTGCTGACTCGATGCGGGCCTACCTTAGGCCTCACTTGCATAAAATCAAGATAAAAAACAAAAGGGGCACTATTTATGGTCTTTTTCCTAAACCTTGCAACAACAACACAACCTGCACCATTGCACGATGCAACAATCTTGTATCTAAACAACCAAACTGAATTGCAAGAGAGCTCTCTATAAGACCACGCCCTGTAAGTGTCGCATTCAACAAACGAGTAGGCAGGACGCGCAGTGCCCCCCAAAAAATAAAAATTATGCCACAAGAGTGCCCAAACAATGATGCCACAAGAGCCCAAAAATGCTAGGTCTAAATTAAGTGAATTTTTCACTAACCTTACAATTATGAGATGGATATATATATACACCTTAACTTAATATATACAAGCAATGCTGCATCAATCAGCTTATTCATCATATCGCCTTGGGACAACAATGGCTCTTCCTCTTCTAGATTTTCTAACACTTGATGCTGAGTTGACGTCAAAAATTCTACGTCTTTTCGTAAAAAAAATTGCATGTTTGTGGAGGTCTTCAAAAGACCTTGTTCAGTAGGGTTTTTTTGGGGGGGAGGTAATGTTAAATTTATTTGCCTTCAGTATTTAGCACTGCCCAATGGTAAAAGAGGAAACTACCATACCTTATTATTTCGTTGGACCTCGCTTCTGGTTGTAGGGTGCGCGGCTACCTATCGCCCCTCTCTTTCGATGTAGGCGATAGGGTTGCGATAGGTTAAGCAAGGAGTTTATTCAGTTTAATTAATACAGGCAATTCACTATACCAAAATACCTGAAGGAATTGGCTTATCCTTTTGTGTTATTAGTTTTTCACTCAGAATTTGTAGGAAGATTAAACACGTCTTCCTTGCCTACAGCAATGTTTGTCACTAGGCAGCTCTGGCTGAAGTAATATGTCTTTTTTTTTCTTAAATTCGCTTACTTTGCAGTCTCCAGACGTCTAATTTTCGTATTTTCTTTATTTCTTCTCTCAAGTAATTTTCATGAATCAGCGATGGAAAATTATGATACAAGAAAATACATTTTTCTTGTTTTTATGTTGGCCCAATGCGGCAATGTCTACATATTGGGTTCTATGTATGGCAATGTTTTTCATTCCCAATAGGCTTTGTCGCCAATCACGAGGCAGTTTTGTAGTTATTTAAATAAGATTCCACTTTTTGTTATTACGTTTATTGACCAATATCCATAACGCTAAACAATGATGGAACTCTGAAACATACAAACAAAACATAAACACATACATGAAAAATAAAGGCATCAACATGAAGACACTAATCAATAATAATGAATATTCTCTATCTCCCCCGAGTCTTTGATATAGTATAGTGAAAAAAAGGGGAACAAAGACTGTTATATATATGTAGTGTGGTACAGGGTATGGGTGTCGATGGCGAGAGGGGGTTGTTCATGTAGTATGTAGCGTGTTCGTCATATCGTAATCGCTCTGCCATGAAGGTGTCTTCCTATCGCGTCCGGAGCGTCTGACGGCAGGGGCATCGGTTGGAGAAGCGGGACACCTGGACGCAGCACCTGGAGCAGCAGGTTGCGAGGAATCTCGTTGCTGGAAGCGCTCAATGGGTGCCAGGGACGGTGTTGGTGGGCACTGCTGAGGGTGCGCAGCTGGTCTGGAGGGCAGGCCTCGTGGTGGGGTGTGCAGTGGAAGTGATGTGGGGCTGGTCGGTGAGGTTACGTTGCCAGCCGGTTGGTGGGCGGTAGGGGATGATCGCTCGACTGCGGACGGGGAGCGTGGTTTCGGGGGTGAGGTTGCGCACTGCTCCAATTCGGGCGCAGGGCTGGAGAGGTGAAGGCGGGAGTCGTCCATGCGTGGTTTTGGGGGTGAGGTCGCGCACTGCCCCGATCCGGGCGCAGGGCTGGAGAGGTGAAGGTGGGAGTCGTCCCCGATGGTGAGGCGGCGTCTGTGCGGTTGGACGGGCACGTATTTCCTCAGAAATTTTCTGTTTCGCAGAGTCACTCTGCCTGAACCGTCAACCTTCACCACGTATTGATCGAACTGTCGCACTTCTATTACCAGGCCAGTCTTGTCCCATTTCCTGGGGTTGGGGCCGATCTGGTTCTGGATTCTGACCCTGTCTCCGACCACGAGTGGGGTAACCGTCTGGTGTGCTCGGACCAGTATTCAGTGGCTCTCATGTGCCTGTTCCGCAAGGCATCCTCCCTCGCCGCCAACGTCCCGAGCCAGGTATCGTGTGGCTTGTACCTGCCGGGCACGATCGGGATGAAATCTTTGATCGGACGGCCGAACACACACATAGCGGGAGACAGCTTGGTATCTTTGTCAGGCGTGTTGCGGTATTGTAGCATGGCTCGCTGAAAAGCGTCTGTATCGAGCTCACCGTTCGGTCCTGTGTTGTCTGTGATCAGTCGTTTCGCTGTTTTCACGCCAACTTCGGCTCTGCAGTTTGAATGTGGAAAAGCTACCGAAGCCAGACGGTGGTGTACGCCCCAGTTCCCCAGGAAGTGACGAGTAGCCGTGGATGTGAACTCAGGGCCGCCGTCAGATGACAGTTCGTCGCAGATGCCATAAGTCACGAACACCCTGCGCAGGCTGTTGATGAGGCCTCTGGCGCCATCCGTGGTCCTCTCCACAATCGGCCAGTTTGAGTACCTGTCGACGATCACCAGGTAGTTGGTACCTTTATAGTGGAAATAATCGGCACAGATGCACTGGAAAGGGTAGACGGGGGACACCGGAGGAATTGGAGGAGCACTGGGCTGCGAAGGTGCCATACGGTTGCAACTGTTCCTGAGGGTAGTGATAGCAGGGGTGATGCCGGGCCAGAACACGGACACCTCAGCCCTCGCGACCATCGACGATACGCCCTGGTGGGCTGCGTGGAGCGCGTTCAGTACATCCTGCCGAGAGGGAGGGATCACAACACGGTTTTTGAATACGACCGCCGTCCACCGTGTACAGGTCCTCTCGGAATTGGTAATATTCTCTGAGTGGGGGTGGGAGCTCGTGACGGAAGTCAGGCATGCCTGACTCGATTATCGAGACGAGCTCTGTCATGTGTTGGTCGCTGCTCGTCGCCAATCTTACCCGGTCCCAGGTAACGGACTGCAGCGTGTTCAGAGCTGAGATCGCGGAGGCCATAACCTCGTCGTCGAGGGCTTCGTCGTTGTACGCAGCCGTTCCCTCTGTGCGTATGCCAGCTAAGAATGAGTGGCGCAGAGCAGCTGCCGACGGTAGGTCATCATCAGCAACAGCGTCTTGGCTACTAGCGGAGATGTCGTCTGCCAGGAGCATCTTTCAGGTTGGCGGTCGCCGGTGGGGTGGCGGGACGTAGCGTCAGCAGCGCGATGCCTCGCACCAGGTACATGGATCATGCGAAATCTGTAGCGGAGAGTCTTCTCCTTCAGATTCCTCAGTCGAGCATTCGGTAAGTTTTTCAGCGACCTGTCGCCAAACACCTTCAGCAGCGATTTGTGGTCAACCGCGATGATGTCATCGCAGCCGAGGACGAAGTACTGGCCTTGTCCAGTGCGTCAGCGACTGCCAGAGCCTCCCCCTCGATCGGCGCGTAGCGTGACTCGGCGGGGTGGGTGAAGCGACTGCCAACGAGGGTGACCATCCAACCAGTGCGGCATCAAAAGGGTTCAGCACCAGGACATTCACAGTGCTTCTGGGATAGCCAAAATCCGATCCCTGACTTCGACCAATCGGTCGCAAGACAGGTCGGCTTTGTTTTGTCAAATATACTTACACCCTCCTCGATCTCATTGATGATCACCACCTTCGACTCTTCAAACAGATTGTTGAGTTGATCATCCCATCGGAAGGGCGTGCCGAGCTTCAAGAGTTGGCGAAAAGTATCATTCTCTTTGCCATAGCGAAAGCATACGCCACCTGATTAATTAGCCCAAACCATGAGCGAATGTCGGTTATGTTCTTTGGTGTAGGAAAGTCACGGATGGCCTGCAGATACTTCTCGCAGGGTCGTACTCTGTCGAGTGTGATTTCGAAGCCAGCAAACTCCACATTGTCTTGTCCAAATACAAACTTCTCAGGGTTCAGCATGATGCCGTGTCTGCGCAGAAGTCAAGCCAGTTGACTGCTTGGAAGAAACTTTGTCTCAGGTCGTCCGACCAGAGCAGCGTATCGTCGATACACTTGGTTTTGTTTGGAACGTCGGATACTATTTCGTCGTAACGTCTCGAATAGCCATCACCAGAGGTGATATAGCCCTGGGGCGCCGTGCGGTGCCGGTACCTGCCCCACGGAGTGATGAAGGTAGTCAGGTGTCGGTCTTCCTCGCGGAGGGGCACGCTGTGGTATCCGTTCCAGGCATCGAACACGGTCTTCTTCTTGCCATGGGGCACCGACCGTGCCTGGTGGAACGATGACTGAGTATGGTGTGTCTCGCGGGTGGCATGTATGTTCAGGGGCTGGAAGTCGACCGTGCGGCGTGGCTTCCCGTTCTTCTTGGCGCACACCACCATCCGGTGACACCATGTCACCGGTTCGCCGACCGGCACTGGCTCGATTACGCCCAATTTCACGTCTTGGTCGAGTCCACGCTTGACGTCATCTTGCCAGTGAAGAGGGACGGGTACCAGGGTGTGATATGCCACCAGGTCAGTTAGAGGGTCCACCATAAGTTTCAATGGAGGGCCCTCCATCATTGGCAACGGCTGATGCGCACACGTGTTAAATGTGCTTGACTTGTAGTATTCGACCAAGTACTGCCGCAGTCTGTCGCGGTTCTTCTCAGTCGCCAGGAACGGTAGTTGTGATGGCGGCCGGGGCGGTGTTTGACGTATCAGGCAGTTGCATGGGCTGGTCTGACAGCTCTCGCTGCTGATAGCACTATCTCTCGCCGGCACCTCATCGCTCGCGGTGTCGGCTGCCGAGGTTGCCTCGAGTCGATGCGAAGACGTCTCACCGATCATTGGGAAGTTGTCAGTGATCATGCCGAGCGCGATGCATGCCTCCTTGCTGAGGAACAGCTTGTCGGAGTTGTCCGTGACATAGGTGAGTTGACGAGTTGTTACCACTTTACCGGTTTTGTCCTTTCCAGAGAGTCGCAGGATGACGGCGCCGAGTATTTTGATGCACCCGTTGTTGGTGGCGTGCATTCTCATCGTGACGGGGATAAGGTCGGCTTGTTTGAGGCCTATGCGGTGGATGACTTTGATGCCTGCCAGACAGCTCTGGCAGCCGGTGTCAGCCATCGCACCGAGTGTAGCAATCTTGGGCGCGGCCTTTAGCTCGAATCCGAATGCAACGTAATCTTCATCGACGGCTGTCCCTGTGAGGTTTATGAACGGCTGAGGTTTGGAGGCTTGCTTAATCCATGTATCGGAAAGGCGATGATAAAGATGATGGTCAAGGGCGATGACTCTCCTGATGCGGTGTCGGCCAGTTGTGGCAATCGAGCAGAGGGCCTTGAATACAGCACCTTCTTCGCATATTGCATGTGAATTCGCTACTATCTCGACTCTTGATGGTTTGTGCTTGCTTCTACACACTGCTTCAAAGTGGTTCTCACGATTGCAGTGGCTGCATGTGTGGACATAGGCTGGGCAGTCTTTCTTTCGGACCCTGCCTCGGGCACTTTTGCCGTGCCCTTTCCTGCCGCAATATGAGCACACCTCGTGGTTGCCGACTGTCATCTCCTTCAGGGCGTCCTTCTTGTTCCGTCTGTAGGCGCTGTTAGCAGCCTCGACGCCCTGAGAGTCGAGGAGACGTGATGCCGAGCGCTTGCCGGATTCTTTGGCCTCGACGAACTGGAAGACCTGCTCTAATGTCATGTTCTGGTTCGTGTTGCCGAGTAGGTCCAGTTGAATCTCGGGGTCCTCAATGCCGCGGGTCAGGACGTCGCGCAAGATGGCCTCCGTGTAGTTCACATCCGCATCGCAGCTCGAGCATTTGGTGATGTACTTGCATACCCGTGCCTGGCCACGGAGTCGGGCGCCGAATGAACGCACGGTTTCGTCACGGTCTTGGCGCATGTTGTGCAGCGCCACTCTAACAACCATGGTGCTCTCTTCTCTGACTGCGATTTCCTTTATGGCTGCAAGCACCTCATTTTCACTTCTCCCTGTCAGACTACCACCGGCTGATCGTGTGAGGTCTTTGCGAAGGGGTTCATCGCAGCACTCCAGTAGCTGCACTACTTTGTCACGACCCGTGATTTTGGTGGCATCCACATAGTCCATCCATCGCGATGTGAAGTATGACCATTCCTCACTCGTACCGGCTGAAGATATTGTTGGTCTCTTCACCTTCTCCACTTGGGCCGTGGCGCCGGCAGCTGACATGGAATGGACAGTGCAGTGGGCTGTGAGGAGTGCTGCTACAATGGCGTCGCTGTGTGCGGGGGTCTCGTATGCGCACCCCCTCAATTGGACATTTCACCACGGACATGTTGACCTGTTGAGATTCATTATTGTTTTGTATAAAGTTCCATCATAAATAAGATTCCACTTTTTGTTATTACGTTTATGGACCAATACCCATAACGCTAAACAATGATGGATCTCTGAAACATACAAACAAAACATAAACACATGCATGAAAAATAAAGGCATCAACATGAAGACACTAATCAATAATAATGAATATTCTCTATTATTTAATACAATAGATTAATAATTTGTATTTAATTATGAAATAAAGGTACTATATACGATCCCATATTGTAGGCAGGTCAGTGGTGTAGTCCGGGGGTAACGCAAGGTAACGGCGTTACCCCACTGGTTTTATTTCACTTTTAGCGTTACCCTACTGGTTTTATTTTACTTTATATTTTTTATATTTTTCTGCTGTTTCTACTGAACATTTTTGTAATACATACTCTTTCTAATTATATTTCTTTCCTAACCCCCTTCAATTTCAATGTGTTTTTTGAATGTACATAAAATGTAAAAACGCTGTAGAATTTTATAGAAACGCTATATAAGAAAAATTGTTGTTGCGTTACCCCACTGAAGAAATTACGACTACACCACTGAGGCAGGTATAAGCCTGGGTTTGAATTAGACTTTGTTGTAAACTGTAATGTAAAGTGTACGACAGGCATGTATAGTTTTTCCATAATTATTATTATTATTATTATTATTTGCCGGGGTGTATCCTCAGGTAAGCTTATATTATGAGGGAGTGTTTGCACAAAATCTTATATTAGCCTATAAGGCAGTGGTACTCATTGCGCGACTCGCGAGCCGCCACTTAGGCCATTACGAGCCGCGCAATGAGTACCACTGCTATAAAGGGTGGGAGGGTGTCTCAAAAAAAATTTTTTTTTTTTCTTATATCTGAACGACCCCATAGATGATGATGGATGTACAAGAACGTGTGATGGTAGTAATACTACATATCCAAGGGAAGACGTGCAAAGAAATTTGAGAAAAACTCGAAAGAAGATTTTACAAACCAGGACCTTCAGACAAAGCAATTCGCGAGCTAATCAATACATTTAAAAGAACAGGATCTGTTCATGATGAGGTAAGATCTGAACGCCCAGGTGCCTCTCAAGAAAATATTAAATTGGTAAGAGATGCCTTTGAAACAAATTCTAGAATGTCACTGTTATAAGGATTTTAAAATCAACATCAAAAAAGAAAAGTTACCATATTCATGCTACGAGTTACACGAAGAGGATTATCCAAGACGAGCTGCCATGTGCACAGAATTGATTGAAAAATTCATGCCGAAAACTTATTAAACCACATTCTCTTCAGCGATGAAGCAACATTCCACAAATGCGGAAAGGTTAATCGACATAAATTGCCGTATCTGGGGTAGTGAAAAACCAATTGAGTTCTACGAATGGGAGAGAGAGTCCCCCAAAGTTAATGTCTGTTTGGGTATGACAAGATCGAAGATTTACGGACCTTTTTTCTTTGCAGAAACTACGGTAATAGGGTAAATTTATTTTGACATGCTTCACCAGTTTCTTGAACCCCAGCTCCGTTCAGATGGCATTCTCGACACTGTTGGCTTTGAACAAGATGGAATTCCATGTCACTATGCATATATCGTTCGGGCGTACTTTGATGAGCTCTTACCAAATTCCTGGACCGGACGTGGTGGAAACAGGCACTAAGCAGCACGATCTCCGGATTTAACACTGAAAAATGCTCTGTATGAATTGGTCCCCAATTAACCCACCCCTAATATCTCCAGTCTAACTGCGGAATAGGTTACAGTCCATTTTTTAAGGAATTTTTACTGCTGGGGTAAAAGTCAAAAACGGCGCTTATTCGGGTAATAAAAGGGCACTTGATCTTCCGTGCCGTTTACAATTGGTTTCCTCTTGTGGAATATGGAGAGTATCGATCATAGTAAACGTTTGTATAAATAAAGGGCATACCATAATATTTCTTGCTGAGAATTTTTCACATTTGATTACTTAAATTTAAAAAATAACATACACATAATAACTTTACTTTTGAAAAAGGGGGCAAGGGGCACATCACTACTGGGACAATATGAAGGACCACTGGGACAAAATCCCAGTAGTTTCTATAGTAAAAAAAAAATGCCCTGGTAGGTTAAGCCTAGAGATTCCGGAAATGGTCCAGAGCGGGTAGAGTAAATTGAGGTCTACTGTAGGATTCCTCACCAAATTAGGTTAGGGTAATTTACCGTAGCTTTTGTTAAACTATGAGTTGATGTTGGTCTTATACCACAATGTAGGCCTAATTTAACTGGACCTAGCTTAAAATGTTATCACTAAACTGGGGCTTAGAAATACAACGTTCACTTACCGAGTGTTATTAGATAAGTCCTGGTGTCCTTAGCCAGGCCTGATCTTGGTTACAGAGTCCTTCTAATGCTTAATTTAGTTGAACGCACTAAAGCTGGTTCTTTGTTCTTCCGTTTCAAGCCCCTTCGCTCGCCATGCCGCTCTTTTCGCATGTCCTTTGTTCAAGTTTTTTCCCCAGCTTTTTTTTTTGTGTTGGTTGGTTGATTGATAGTGTCTGTTTCAATGCTACCAAGTACGCTCTACCACACAGTGTATATATATATACTAGTGTGGAGATTAACTCTGGTGATCAACTTGCTGGCTTCTTTCACCCAATCATTGACATGAAAGGAGTTTAACAATTGTTACATTAACTATCTACTTACTCAGTGGACCATTTTCGTTACCCCACCCCCACCCCCCACCCCGTGGGGCTTTATAAAGCCTGAAGTTTACAAAACAAGAAGTACACACCTGCAGGATCTGCGAACCCGCACTGTCGCGACAGTCTCTAAAATGACCCCAGAGATGTTTGAGAATGTGTTCCGCAATGCAGTGGACAGATTGGAGATTTGCAGAGACACTGATGGTGCTTACGTCGAATCTTAGACCTAAACTTCATAAATTATCTAATTATGTTACTACGTTTTCAGCCCAAAATACTATTATTTTAGCAAAATAGATAGGGACTTTGGACTACCTTGTATATGAAATCGAATTAAAAATAAAATTTTCAAATTTTCATTTTCGGTTTCACTTTTAAAATAAAACCGGATACTGACCACGACAACCGAATAGTTGGCAAGCCTAGATAGGGGATGAATTCCCAATGATATAGGTTTAGTTTATTAAGGTGCACCTTGCATGCGGTTTACGTGATCCTATGAATTTCTTTATTCTTTATGGATTCCAAAGAATCTCTGCATCCAAAAAACACTACAACAATTTTCACGTGGCTATTTTTTTCCTGTTGGCTAACCTATACTGTATTAAATTATAGGTCTAGGCCAAATTTGATATAATTTGTTAAGAATTTACTTTTCGTGCATATTGCAATCAAAATTGTCTAGAAAAATCGTTAACTTATTTGTGACAATCGTTGAATCATAATTATGGAGTAAGTGTGATTTTTCATTCATGATAAAGTAGGCTTGGCTCAGAACAGATGAGATTATTTAGACCCCATATTAGAAATTAAACTTGTCACCTTACTGAGTAAGGGTGACTTCGGCTAATTTAAATGGAACAATTATTTTGATGTGTTTAAGGTTTACCATGATTTCATAATGAACTCTGATCAGGTTTGAAAAGCCCACTATATTAATTTTAGGCCCGAGGGGCGGTAACTGTTACTTTTCAGCCCAGACTGCTATTTCCCATGAAACCTAGGTTTTTCTCATGGTTTTTGATATGATTCATGCGAATCTGACCTTCATTTCCGTCGGAAATGACCAGTTGTTAAGATATACCCCATCCCCTACCCAATCAATATTTGGGAACCTGTGGGGAATCTTTTTTTTTTAGGGGGTGAAAAACTCATTTCCAACGAAAATGAAGGTAAGAATGTCATGAAACACATCAAAAACCTAGGTTTCATGGAAAACCTAACCCCTAACCTAACATGAATATGTTATTACATTATCATTTTAGCGTCTGAAATTCAAAAATATAAAACCCTATACTGATCAATTTGTGATGCATGATCTTTACGGGGGCTCTGCCCCCGTACCCCCGAGACCTAAATTATACAAATTGAACACACTACATTTAAAGGGAGAACACCATGTGATTCTGAATTTGAACTGAAAACAGGAGATGAGCGAGGAAGCAGATCAGTCGGTGATTTGCTGGATTAGGTCACGTGATGAAATAGAGGCCTGTGATTGGCTATCTCAAAAATGTTTACATAGTTTGTTGCTAGATGGTGCCACCACCTGTTATGGCGGGGATAGAATGCGGCTTCCAAAAATTTTTTTTTCAATAAAATAACTATATCATAAACTAAATATTTACGATGGAAATGTTATTCATAAATGTTTTGTACCTGTTGAGACATTAATGTAGAACCCCTCAAAATTATCAGGAAACATTCTGGGCTAAAAAGTAACATACCCTAGGGGCCTATTTTGATATGCTGTCAGAAGGTCTGGGTTAATTTTTTATTATTATTTTGCTTTGGTAAAGATTCGTTTTAACTGACCCCTCATTTTTGATACGAAAACATTTTTCTGGTGTACTTTGTTCAAATTTGACCTTCATTTCCTCGGGAAATCCCCATTTTTGAGGAAATGACATTTTGACATATCTTTTAAAAATGACTATTTTTACCAGAAAATGAAGGTCAGATTTGAAGAAAACACAAAAATACACAAGGAAAATATGTTTTTGTGTCAATAATTATGGGGAATTAGGGGTTTTGGGTGAGGGAGGGAAGGAGGGGACCTAACCTAACCTAATATTCATGGCAAAAGTAACAACCTAACCAATTATCAAGAGAGTATAGTTAAAACTAACGAAAATAACATAACTTAACTAAACCAATTGTCAAGGGCATACAGTTGACCTAACCAGGCATTCAATTAACCTAAATTAATCTAAATTTAAAATCTTTACTGATGATCTGAAGATCTATCTTATTATTGATCATCATGATTTTACTCTGACACTGCCTGACTGTGTGATATAGCATCTGGCAAATGGGATATCAGTTTGATAGTAGAAACTGCTGCCTCTTGGAGACTATCTATTAATGCTAGCAAGTGTGCAGTACTAAGGTTTCACAGAGGTCTCATAGACTGATAGGAATTAGGACCATACTCTTATTATAATTTAAATGCAACCCTTATCCAGTTCGTCGACTCTTGTATGGATCTCGGTGTGATGGTGGATGTCTCTCTTAAGTTTCATCTACACACAAGAAATATTGTTAATAAGGCTGGTGGACTGGTTTCAAATTTCCTTATAGGTCAACAGTATGCAGATCACCTGATTTTATGACTCATGATCTCTACCAAACCCACATCAGGCCTCTTCTGGAGTTTTCATCCTCAGTTTGGGCAACTGGCTACTCAGGAGATCTCCATCTCCTAGAGTCTGTTCAGTGTAGGTGGACTCGTAATATTGAGAGAATGGAGAGGTTAGACTATACCAGTAGTTTCAGGAGACTTAACTGGTAGTCTCTCAGGGGCAGATTATTGAGGGTGGATATGATTAGATGCTGGAGGCTCTTCCATGAGAAGTCCAGCTTACATCCTGGGGACTTTTTTACATTGGCCTTGGCTTCACCAGGGGCTACTGTTTCAAGGTGGCCCATGAGTATAGTGCTTTGGAGTGTAGAAAGCAATATTTTAGTATCAGATATGTATCTGAATGGAATAGTTTGCCTGAATGGGTAGTGCAGAGTGGCAGTTTGGAGAGCTTCAAGAAAGGCCTGCATGACTGTTTAGGTTTTAAGCTGGTAATATGGTAAAAATTTATAGTGGCCACACTAGGGGCCCTTCGGCCCATCTGGGTGGCTCCACTGTTAATATAAACAAACCATAAATACATTTATATGCAAAATTAAGATCCAATTGATCTCTGCAAATTGCAGATTGTCACATATCTACTAGCTGTACATTAACTTCAAAACTTTGGATCTTGTGGATCATTCATCAATACCACTACTGTACTAATTGTAGACATCATATAGTTATCTCATCACAACAAGTTTTACATGGATCTATATAGCTATAACCTGAATAATGTAAGAGAAGCTCTACAGTTAAAATAAAAGGAGTAGGTGGGACTGTAAATACTGTATTGAGTATTTGAATGGACACCCATTCAGGGTCTCCATTTAAAGGTGTCTATGAGGCAAGTGAACATAATGAGTCTTTCATACATCACAGTGCTTGGGGGCACTGCTCAGCAGAGAAATCTCTTTAAATGAGGGGTATAAAGACAGAAAGTATCCCCTAACCCAAGATGCTGCCTCCCTACATCCCATCACTCTGTGTGGGTGATGAGATTTACCCAAATAAAAAAAACTATATATGTATATTAGGGTGGTCCATAAAATTGAAGTTTTGATTTTTTGTTATTGCCGGGCGGTAACTTGTGAGGATGAATGAGAAAACACCTCTGGCCAATTTTTTCCCAAATCAATCACTTTTTAGGGGTAGCACACAGTACTTCATTTTTGCACTTTTGCACTACCTAGTAGATTTACTTGTATATTATGTTCCAGTTCCAGTAATACATCTTTTCCTTGACAGATTATTGGTGTAGTGTTCATTGGTTATGTTTAGTGGTTGGATATATGATGACTCAAGTTCGAAGCTCTTGCTTTTATCTCCTTGAAGGAGATAAAGTGAAGGACAAGCTTCTTGGAAGCAAATTACCATCATGTGGAGAAGTATTGTCATGCTTCCTTCATCACCACACTAATCTCAAGAAGGAGTTGAAGGAAAGTGCTCAAGTAGTGTGGGGTCAACTTGAAATATTTTGGAACAAAGCTCGAATCCCGACAAGGGAAAAATACAAAGGAATCCAAAAGATCTTGGACCTTCACCAAGATTGGATCAAAATAAAAAAAGGACGAATGAGGAGGAGCCAGAAGCAGGTGAGTTGGATGATCAATGATAAATAAAATAGTTTCTCGAGAGTATGACATATTATACTGTACAATAGTCAATACATTTATCATATATATATTATATATATTTATTATTTATATTTAGGTGTACAACGAAGAGGGATTCAAGGAGACACTTCGGAACCTATTTGATATGGCACATGCTGATGCCTTGTCTCTAATCAAAAACCCAGAAGACAAGGCCTTCTTGCTGGCCCAGCGAGAGCCTGGAAGATGGGGATGCATGGTGGGAGTAGACAGAAAAACAGCAGAAAAAGAAAAACAAGCTGCCCACAGGAAGATGGAGGAGGAGATGCGAAAGAGAAAGGTGAGATTGTTCTTCAAATTCCTACTTTCATTTGATTGCAATGATTAGGTTGTTCGTTAACACTAATTGTCCATTTTCTTCGATTGTATTGCAGGCAGTCAATGAAGGTGCATCAACGTCGGGTACAGCAGTATTGGTGTCCTCAACAGAATCCTCAGTCACTGACGAGTCATCCTCCACCGAAGATGAATGGGCAAAAGGTGGAAAGCGACCTCCAAAACAGGTGAAGAGTGTCAAGAATGTGATAACATCAAATCTAGCTGCTGCCCTAGATCGGACACACACTACGGACAGGATGGCAACCTACATAATAGCAGAGACTGCATTGAGCCTTGGCCACAGCCCAATGAATTTTAACATCACCCGGACCTCCATCAAACGGCAGAGAGAACGACATCGGATCATGATCTGCAGTAGCCTAAAAGCTTCCTTTCAGTCCGGTCCTGCAATCATCTACTGGGATGGAAAACTTATTCCAGACCTCCTCAACACCAGAGACCATGCGCATGTGGATCGGCTGCCTGTGCTCATTTCCTCCTTTTCAGGTCAATCTCAGCTCCTTGGAGTCCCCAAAATACCAACTGGATCAGGAGAACACCAAGCCAGCGCAGTTTTTGAATTATTGACTGATTGGGGCCTCGAAGAAACTGTCGTGGGGATGTGTTTCGACACCACTGCCTCCAATGCTGGTCGTTTGAATGGAGCATGTGTGTTGTTGGAGCAGAAGTTGAAGAAAGACCTCCATTTTGCCTGCCGTCATCACATCATGGAAGTGATGATCGGTGGAGTTTTCACTGCTTGCTATGGCCCAACGAGTGGACCTGATGTTCCATTGTTCAGCAGGTTTCAGAGCAAATGGACCTTCATCGACACAGGAACATACGGCACCGGATGGGATGATGAAGAGGTGCATCGACTCTTGGCCCCCATTAGAGATTGGATTCTCCGCTTTGCTGAGGAAAAACACTCCTCAAAATCCTTTCGAGATGACTATCAGGAATTCCTCGATCTGTCCATCATTTTCTTGGGGGGGAGCATTGACAACTACACCTTCAAGCGACCTGGCCCCATGCACCAAGCCAGATGGTTATGTAAGGTGATCTATTCATTGAAGGTGTGGCTGTTCAGAGGACAAATCCCAGCCCTCACTCCACGAGAGCAAAAGTGTCTTAAGGATGTCAGTGTCTTCGCTCTTTCCATCTACCTGCAGGCATGGATGACAGTGCCAATAGCTGCTGCTGCGCCTCGCAGCGACCTCAGTCTTCTGCAGAGTCTTCGGGAATACCATGACCCCAAAATTTCGGAAGTGGCATTAAAAAAACTCGGTGGTCATCTTTGGTATCTTTCGGAGATGGTGGGCTTCGCGATTTTCGATCCTGAGGTGTCTGAAGAGACTAAAACAGCAATGGTGAAGGTGATGGAGGAAGTTGAAGGAAAGCTTGATTGCCAGAAGAGAAGGAAAGGTGTTGCTGAGGGGGCTTCAATCGAGTCACTACCAACAGCAAACTCAAAAAGACTGCTGTTGTCTCTGGGGTCAGGTGTGGGATACCTGAGGAAGGAGGTGTGGGATTGGGACAGTGATCCTGATTACCAAATAGCGAAGAAATCAGTGGCAAACCTCTCTGTCGTGAACGATCATGCAGAGAGGGGGGTTGCTCTCATTAATGAATACAACGGCTGCCACACCAGGAATGAGGAACAACTGCAGTATCTCCTGCAAGTTGTTGCTAACTACAGGAAGCAGTTTCCTCAACCACTGAAGTCAGCCTGGCAACTGGGCGAAAAACAAAGATCAAATGAGGTGCAGAGGGAATTGTTAGTCAATTCATTTCGGAATTGTTAGTTACCCTAATAGTCATGTACTGTCACCAAGATTAACTTTGCTGTGATTTTCAGATTATACCAAAACTTCAAGTGTCATGTGCTACCCCTACAAATTAACTGATTCAAATAAAACTTTCCCAGAGGTGTTTTCTCATCCATCCTCATAAGTTACAACCCAGCAATAAAAACAAATCACAAAAAAAAATTCCACCCCTATAAGAGTGGACCACCCTAATGTATATGTGGGAAGGGTTCACAAACCTCTTCTCCACACCATTACCAGTTCCAGTAAAACGTCACTACGAAATACCTCTTTCAGTCATTAATTTATCTAGTTTATTCTTAAAAGTCTCCAAAGTATGGGAACTCACAACTTCTTCATCTAAGCTATTCCAGAATTTTACTATTCTATTTGAAAAACTATGTTGTACTAACTGTGATTTACATCTTTGCTGAAAAAGCTTAAGGCTATGGCCTCTTGTCCTATCATTGTGATCCTTTGTAAAAAGAGAGTGGAAGTCTATGTTCACTAACTCATTTATTATTTTATATATGGTATTTCTATCATATCACCTCGTAACCTTCTTTGCTTTAGGGGAAACATGTTTAGGTGCTCCAATCTCTCTCTGTAACTAAGGTGTCCAAGGCATAGTATCATCCTTGTGGCTCTCTTTTGTACTTTTTCTAGTCTGTCTTTGTCTTGCTCTAAATATTACTAATTAATCCTTCTTCTAAGAATATTGTAGTTTTGTCTCTGGTGACACTTTCAAGTAATTTGCAAATAATAGAAGTTAAACTAATTGGTCTATAGTTTTTAGCTAGGTTTTTGTTTCCTTTTTTGAAAAGGGGGACTACATTTCCTTTTTTCCAGTCTTCTGGAACTTCGCTGTTAATCAGTGAAAGGTTGAAAAGTATTTTAAGAGCTTGGGCTATGCTATATTTTGCTTCCTTTACTATTTTAGGATAAATTTCATCAGGTCCTGGTAACTTATCTATGTTTAGCCTATCAATTGCTCTCAAGATATCCACTTCCTCAAAATATATATGATTTATATCTCTTGTGTTACTAACGTAAAATCTGGAATTTTATTTAGTTTCCTTTGTAAATACTGAGCAGAAATATCTATTTAGTTCCTCAACAATTTCAAAATCATCATCAATAATTTTGTTGTCAGCATGAAGGCGTCCAATTTTTTTTATTAGATTTATTTTTCAAGTTGAAATGACTAAAGAACTTTTTAGGATTTCCTTTACAATTTTTGGCTAAGTTCCTCTCTAAATTGCGTTTACTATCTTTTATAAGTTTCTTGCTTTCTTGTCTCTTATTTTTATAGCTTTCAAGGTCCTTTTCATTTTGAGTTCTCTTAAATTTGCTGAAGGCCTTTCTCATCTCTTATTCCTTTCTTAATAGACAGATTTATCCAGGGTTCTCTGTTATTTCTGATTCTTATTTTTACACTGAGGAAAATATTTACTTTGAACATCTTTTATTTTATTTTTTAACTTTTCCCATACATTTTACATAGGTATGAGCTGTTGTAATTGTTCAGCATAGATTCTTTTTGTTGTAACAAGTAATTATTCTTACTAGTAGATGGGATGTTTGAGAAATTTGAATTTATCATCAGAGGCAAGGGGTAAAATTTAAAAGAAGAATTATTGGTGAATTAGAGATTTAATAGATATGAACTAAAAAAATGTGCATGGTACAAAATTTTATGAATTAAATAACATAAGGTGGTGACTGCAAGATGGCAGGGAAGGCCAAGAGAAACATGGAAGTGGACAACCATAAAAGAAAGAAGGAAGTCAAGACTGAATGGAGCAGATGGTCTCCCATCCAACTACTATCTGACCCAATGTTGCTTAACTTCGCTGATCAATGGGAAGTGTGTTACAACATTGGCTACAACATATTCCATCTTGGAAGGAATAATGATGATGGTGACTGCAAACACTTACAAATTTGTAATTTTTTTTAAATAGTACCATAATTAACTAGTGATGTTGCAGAAATAAAATAAGCCAAATTTGGAAGGGAACTCGGTATTTCAAAGCCAGTAGATATAATAGTAATAGATTTTAAATTTATAGCTACTCCTAGTTTATGGTACTTTAAAAATATTTTTATAAAATTTTTGATGTGGGTGCAAAATCATGAAGAGGGTGGGGGGGGGAGTCTTTCTGTAGTCACTCTAGTCTTGCTGCAGTATCTGCCAAATTCTTCAAATATGCTCCAAAGGGTAGGTGGTTGATGAACTAAGCCTCTGCATTGTAACTGCTAATATTACTAGATAATGGTCACCACAAATTATAGCTATATACAGCCACAAGATGCTTTCTTTCAGCTGTTACATAATAACTTTGAATTTGAAACAGGACAATGTCTTTAAAGCTCATAGTGAATGCAAAGTAAAATTCAACCTAAGGATACCTTTCTTCAAGTACTTTAACATTTTTACCATAGGGCCTACTTTTAAATAAAATGGGAAATTAAACTATAAACTAAAATAAATTATATCCCTGGGAACTTTTACTAATTGTTGTTCAAAATTGTTTATTTAAAAAATTAACTAGTTCATCAAATATTAAAACTGGATAATTATTCAGTTTAAAGTACCATTTAAGAAGTTTCAATGTATGAAAACTTAAAGCAAATATGAAGATGGTTTTATAATCTAGTATGAGAATGTTTGCCTTTCTAAGTGTTTAAACTTTTTTTATTTAATCAAGGTTTTACAGGAAGTGTGTGGATGACCTTTTTATTCTTTGATAGTCATATTAAAGCATTTTTAAGAGTACCTTAATAGTTAACACAAATATTAAGTGTAGGCTTACATTTAAAGAAAAGAGGCTAGCTTGTTGCAAAATGTCAACCTGAGAGCCAAAATGTGAAATTCATCAAAATGCAGTAAATTATATATCATTTGAATGCTAACACTCAGTATTTTATGAATCTGAACATAACAATTCTGTAACATGTCCACAGAGTAAGCTATATTAAAAAATGTCATGCCATGTCTGAGGTGAAAAATAGGACAGGACATAAATATATGACATTTTTATCATGATCATTTGTCATAATAAAACTTTATAATTTTATTCTTGGTGCTGGATAAGAAACATCCCATCAGGTTTTAAACAGTACCAGATTTTCCTATTTATCTTGAATAATTTTACTGACACACTGATGAAGTTAATGCATTTAATAAGTAATGGCCCTCATTTTTTTTTTGCTTTTTTTTTCCTACAGAATTTACTATTTGCAGCAAATCAAAATAAATTTGTGTAATAAATAGGCATCTTTATACTAACCTGACCTGAAATTACTTCCTATGTTGCTCTAGTATTCCACAAACACATGTCAGGGTTGTGAGGATCATATATAAGTTAGAGAAAGGGAAGTATGAAGACATTTGGAAAAATTGTACAGCAGCCAAATCCATCCAACAGTCCAGAAAGGTGGGGCCTCTTGGCCATTATAAAATAGCCTTGTATCGTAACACTACAGATCAAAGCCCATTTAACACTTTTGCATTTCAATGACACAAATTGCCTGAAAAAAAAATTTTGTGTAAAGGTTCCAATGACCCATTTTGCGTCATTTGGTAAAAAAAAAATCTAAAGTCGTCATGTTTTGATGCAATTTCTGTCATTTCAAGATTGAGTTATATTTTTTACTGCTTGCAAGCCTAGAATGGTAGGGGTTAAGAAATAGGCACTTGCGCAGAATGCGAAAGTGTTAAGCAATGCTACCTTCAGCCCACTTCTCTTGATGAACTTTCAGAATCTGACCAGAACCTGACAGATAGTAGTGGCTGGGAGAGTATGCCACCTGTAGAAGTGTTGCAGAGCTTCAACATTTGAAATGTTTCAAATTAAGAGTCTGTGTCAAGACTTACTACAGGAACTTTTGTATTGGTGCATTATATGTAAAACAAAAATGTCACTGAAACATTGTTGCAATAGTAGAATTTGTGAGCTCAGAGGGTGAAATTTCCCTTAACTGTATGAGAATAAGAGGAGACAGAAAAGGTGATATACAATTCTTTTATCCAAGGCTATTGCAATAATTTGGCTATTTTTCTGCCTGTTGAAATATCAGTCAAATTTCAGATGATTTGGTAAAAATAGTCAAATTACACAGCACTCACCATGTGGTACATCTGAACCACGCGCATGATCAAGATTTATGGAAATTTAAGCTTATTACACTTTGTACATTATTGGTAGAAGGGTGACAATACTCATGGCAACAAATAGGTCACAATAATTTTTATCTAGTATTGTAATATAATTATTTGTGGATTAACTGAACAAATACCATGTGTATTTATTGCTAAAAAATAAATTTCCCATTTATCTAACTACTCCTTAGCATGTGTAACACATTTATACACAAGTATTTATTTACTAAAAATTATCCTTAAGCATCTAGTCTAGAGATTGCTGCAATTGGGCTTCCTCAAGGCAGTGTGTGTGTGTGAACCCCTTGCTTGACAAAATATCCCACTTATTTCACCAAGCTTCTGAAATTCATGTGCATTTTCTTCATAGTCAAATTACCTACTGAAGTTGCTGGGAAAACCCCTATATTTCAACAAAATGTTGAAATATCCAACAAATTTTAGAACTTTGCCATAATTCCGGACCCTTTGGGTATTTTGACAAGGGTAGATCCCCAAATGTGCTGAATTAGTGGGGTCTGAGTATACTTTACCAGTTCTTAATGTTTCAAGAATGGCACATACATTCCCACAGGTGGTCTTTCCACCCACCTTTAACTAACTGATCTTTCAGTAATGAAAATTGGATTTAAGTCTAATATTAAGGTGTACAAAATTATTATTATGTGCTAACTATGTAAGTGTCATTAGATTTACATACAAGAAGTCCTTATTTAACATAAGGGTTATGTTCCTAAAAAGTGTTACATAAAGTGAATTTATGTAAAATGAAGCATATTTTCACATAGCAACCCATGTATTAAAGGGGGATAGCAAATATGCAATTACTACCACACATATAATAACTCAACATTAAAACATAAGAAAATAAACATACACATGGACAAAATATAGCTAGCTATATAAAATGTAAATATGTACTGTACAGTACGGTACTCATATAGTGGTGGCTGGCAGGGGCTTACTCAACATTGAGTGGTTTTCCTCCCTGAGGCTGGAGGAAAATGGAGTTGTGTAGGGGTTACTCAAGCAGAGCAGCAGGACACTTGAGACTGTTTGGATACCACCATCATAACTGTCTTCCCCACTTAGTTGACCACTTTCATCATTGTTCAAAGTGGTGAACTTTAGAAGGTTATGAAAGCCAGCATACCAGTGGCAGCTGGCATGCTGATGGGTTTGGAGAATGCACAGCCAGGTGGTGCTGGCTACATGATGGCTGGCTACCTTATAATTGGAAGTAGTTCACATGGGACATTTTAATTTTTTCTTAAGTTTACCTTATGCTAATTCAAAGCATGTTACATAAAGCTATTTGGTCATAAAATCAAATTGTTAATTGAGTTTGTTGTACAAGGACTCCTGTACAGTGAAATACATATACAGTGGTGGCCACAAGTCACAAATCACCCCATCAATTTAAAAAAAAAATGTTTTAATGTAAAAGTAAAATAAAAAAACTACTGTAAATGATAGAAAAGATGTACTTAGAAACTACTTGAGCATACAAAACATACTAATGAATTGCAATCAGCATGGACGTCGATTGTGGGGGGAATGCAGGGGACATGCTCCCCCACTTTTTACAAAGGGGAGGACAACGTACCAGTTGTCCCCTCCACTTTCATGGATGAATTGCTATAAATGCTAACTATTAATGGCACCTAATAAGACATTATATGTCATATTATATGCATATGCAAATGTAATAGCAGTATTATAAATTATTGTCATGAACACCAGTGTATATTTACCATGGAATTTAGCAGTCAATTTGCATTTTAATAATTGCATGTAGCATTTGTGTGTTCTTGGTCATTAAGTACGCGAAATGGAAATATGTTAAATAAATGGTTTTGTTACGTATCATTTTCAATATCAAAGTGGGATTAAAGTGCAGTTTATTTGTTTTATATTTCATGAACATATTTTGTTATCAGTTTATGTACATTGACCTCTGTTGTCTACAGGTAATAAAAGATTTATTTTGGTTAAACATACGTATGTGATATTATGTTACATGAAAGGTTAAATATTATAAATAGTTTGTATTGTGTTCTTATTTCTGCAAAAAAAATGTTTAAATAAAGAAAGACGTAAATAATTAAATACAATTGAGTTTTTTCAACATGCTGAGAAAAATACAAAAAATGGTAAATGGTAAATTACGACATTGATATATTACACACAACAGCTACTCAGAGTATTGTTTGATTGGCTGTTTGAAGGCAAAGTGTCTCCCCCCCCCTTATTTTAGAGCAATCGATACCTCTGGCAGTCAGTATTTCATACATTTACCCTTTTTTTTTTCAGCACTTCAGCGATACATTGTGGCATGGAATTTACCAGTATTTCACAACACTCCGGTGTAATTTCCTGCACCCCACACCTTCTTTATGGCTTCAAACAAATCATTCAGTGATGTAGGATTGTGACAAGTAACTTTTTCTTTGATGGTTCACCAGCCGTTCTCTATTGGGTTTAAATCAGGCGAGTTTCCCAGCCAAGGTCTGATCAGCTGAAAATCCAAATTTCAGAGCCAATCAGACATGGCTTTGGTACAGTGATATGGTGCTCCGTCTTGTTGAAAAAACCTAAATATCCTGCAGTTGTTGTTGTTGTTGCTATTTATGGAGATGTGCCACACAATGTTTTTCCAACAAGACAAGAGTGCCATGTCACTGCACCAAAGCCACTTCTGATTGGCTCTGAAATTTGGGTTTTCAGCTGATCAGACCTTGGCTGGGACACTTGCCCAATTTAAACCCAATAGAGAACTGTTGGTGAACCATCAAAGAAAAAGTTACCCATCACAATCCTACATCACTGAATGATTTGCTTGAAGCCATAAAGAAGGTTTGGGCACAGGAAATTACACTGAAATATTGCGAAGTACTGGTAAATTCCATGCCATGACATAAAGGTAAACCTTGATTTATGATGGGGTTGCATTCCTGAAAACCCCATTACAATTGAAATATCGTAAATTGAGTTCATTATAACATGGGGTTCAATGGGATATGTTCCCAGCCAGTCCCAAACACACATGTATCACTGAAAAAAAAATTCCTATACTGATAAAATCAATAGGAAACAATTAAACAACACTCACCACATTATTAAGAGCAAGCCTGGTTGTCATCACATGTCCCCTTCGAGGCTAAGGGGACTCTTGTAGGTGGAGTGGAGACATCACTCTGACTCCCACACAGCCTCTGGGGAGTCTGGAGAGGCTGAAGTCGAGGGTTGTGCGAGAGATGCATTCCCTCTTCCGAGCATCAGCGAGTTTGGCTGACCAGTGGCCATCATTAATGCAAATTTTTTTTATCACAAATAGGGAGATGGTCTTAATTCATCACCATCATTAACACGAAATATCATAACTCAAGGTTTACCTGTATTGCCAAATTGCTGGGAAAAAAAAAAAAGGTAAATATACGAAATCCTGACTGCAATTCATTAGTATGTTTTGTATGCTTGAGTAGTTCTAAATACATCTTTTCTACCATTTACAGTAATTTTGGTACAGTATTTTACTTTTACGTTAAAATAATTTTTTTTTTAATTGATGGGGGTGATGTGTGACTTATGGCCACTGCTATAACATTTACATTATGCAGTGAGTACTTTACAAGTGTTGCTAATATGAATTATGAAAATGTGCAAATTCACAGCCACCCAGAAATTTACTTGGGTATCTAACAAATTTAATAAATCAAACGTTAAATTGATTCTGTAGATCATAGTAACAACTCTCACAGTCAAATTTTATCAATAAAACCTAAACTACTTTGAATAAATGAATTTGCTAGCTATGGTTTTGAAGCTTATCTCGTGACATATTGCTGATACAAAGCACTTTTTGATTGACTAAGTCGAGTCACAGGGATCATTAAATGAAGTTAACAAATGGACTAGGTGGTGGGTTGCATAGTTGTAACAACCCTCACACTGATTTGAAATTGGGTATAAAAAACAGAAAGGTTCTGATATATGGTGTAAAGTTACCAAGGTCTAGGTAATTTATGGTATGAAAATTATAGACCAATTCTGTTCCATTTTTTAAATATAAGAAAGAATGCATGCATATTATCTCCAAATGTAACAACTTCATGCTGGAATGATTCAATTTTTAAATATTTTAGGTCCAGTGAAACATTTGACACATCATGAAAGTTTGGATAATAGCCTATTTAAGCAACATTTTTTGATATATAAGAACAGTTGGCACACTGCATACCTGCTCATACAGCATTTCATGCATCCTTCAGTCATGTTACTAAGATGTTGATATCACTGCCAAACTGCAGTTCTTTGATTAACTCAGCATTAAATAAATTATTCAGTCAATCATTTAAGTTTATTTCAGAGTTGGCAGTTGTTAAACTAATTTTTTGAGACTGCCTGAAAACTAAGCCAATTTCATTTCCTTTAGACCTTAGCCTCTAATTTGTTTGAAAAAGTAGGCATGGGCAGGGCCATTTCTATCCATTAGGGGGCCCTAAGCAGTATACCCATTTGAGGCCCCACCCCTCCATCCACCAACTCACGCCTTACTACATCACCTCAGCACACATACAAAAAATGGCTGTTAATAAAAAAAATTATGAAACATTTATGTCCAAAACAACAAATATGTACTTTCAGAAGACAAACAGAAAAAATACTCGTGAAATTCCTGAAAATTAGCTTATACATTATTTAGAATAAATGACACAGAACTATGTACAAAAAAAATAATGCAGTTATCAACTACAAACAATTACTAACTCTACGATACAATTGTGTAATAGCTAACAGTTATACAGAACAGTTTGTACCTTCAAAATTTTGCTTCCTAGATTTTTTCTGGGCAAAATCATCAATACCATCATCATATGAAATCTCCCTGCCAATGTCCTGGTTGATGCTTATGATGCCAAGGCCACTGAGGCAATCCTGCCCCATTGATGATCTGAGGTAGTTCTTGATTAGCTTCATCTTAGAGAAGCTCCTCTCGGCTGATGCTACTGTCACAGGTAGAGTGCAGGCAATTCTTAGTGCAACCCAGAGATTGGGGTATAGTTCCTCCAGTTGCTTCTGATGAATGAAGGAGAGAAGCTCCAATGCATTCATGTTGTATGAAGGTAAAGTTGGCAAGTTCTTAATTTCGAGGGCCAGTTCTCTTCCATCAATGTCAGAGTCAGCTCCAGAGCTCAGTATTTTAAAGAGCTTTTCACACTTGCAGGACAAGTCTTCCTTGTTCATT
The DNA here is from genome assembly GCA_023014485.1 of Bathynomus jamesi. NCBI lineage: Eukaryota > Metazoa > Arthropoda > Malacostraca > Isopoda > Cirolanidae > Bathynomus > Bathynomus jamesi. Next base: position 53,078 of record JAJOZX010005796.1, on the reverse strand, counting down.
GTGGTGAAGTTTAGGAGAACCCCAAATGTGTCCCTCACATCATCTAATGTTTTGAATCTCTCATTTATTGACCTGATGGCACAATCCACACCACATTGAAAATTTGACTTCCAGCCTCTCTAAGGCTTCTGTAAATGGTTCATCAGGAGCTCCATAAGCAAAGTGCTTTTTTGTGGATCTGAGCCTCTTCTTCAGCACAGCCTCCACATTCATTTCCTCAAATATGTCCCTAGCTATGACTTGTGCTGCAACAAAACCTGTGTTTCTATAGCTGGTGAGTGAGTCTTTTGTTTTTGTGAGGAGGTTGACTGCCACATCAAACTGCATTGTAGGAGACTGCAGAAGTTTGCTCACATGGTTAACTGCATGAAGAATGTCATACCATACTACTGTGCAAATCTGAAAGTGATAAGACCCTACCTCCTCTGCAAGTGCTTGTGCTTCAGTCCTGGCTATGGCATCTGTGGCATTGTTTCTGACTTCCAACAGGGCCTCTCTGATGGTGTGGCTTTGGTATTGCACAGCCTCAATGCTCTTAAGCCAGCTCTCCCACCTGGTTTCACTCCAAGACTTCAGTGTTATGTTCACGTGCTTCTTTAGGATTGTCCATCTCTGTGTAGCTGCTGCAAAAAGGTTGTACAATTTTTGTACATTGCCAAAGAAGCTGATGGCATCTGTGGAAGGTTTAGCTGCATCAGCCACTACAAGATTCAGAGTGTGAGCCCCACATGGAACATAGAGTGCACGACAGTTCTTCTCTAATAACCTTGCTGAACACCTTTGTTCTTACCCTTCATGTTTGCTCCATTGTCATATGACTGTCCTCTGCAGTCATCAAAGTGAATATTCAGTTCATCTAGTCTCTTCAGAATCAGAACTGATAAACCTAGGCCGTACTTTCTGAAGCCTCAAGAAAGCAGGGCTGTGGAGTCGGTGATAAAATTTGCTGACTCCAACTCCAACTCCAAAAATTTTAACATTCCGACTCGGACTCCAGAAATCTGACTTGTATAATTACGACCGACGGAATGTTAGGCCAAATTGATTATGATTAGCTTTATTAGGCCAATGGAGATTCATAACAAGGCATTTCGTCACCACCACATGACTCATCAGGTTACTTAGTGGCTGTAACTATGCCTTAATGGCTTTTTTCTCTTTATTCAAAAATTACAATAAATCCCAAAATACAAACTGATTGAAGCTTAAAAAATAAGATTATTATTGGTTTAGCAAATTAATAAGATGTTTTTGTATTATTATAAACAACCGTAACAAAATGTACTAACCTAAACTGAATTTGTTCTTAAAAAAAGGATCGCTTCCATTAAATCTTCTTTCAGTGATGCTCTTAAGTCAGAGCGGATGATTTTAAGGGCTGAAAAAAGCGTTCTACACTAATTTGAGTAGGTGGCAAGGCCGTAACAGTCATAGAAGCATCTTGGACAATTTTGGGTATTTAGCAATTGCTTCTTTCACAGTCAACTTTGATGAACGATCAATCTTTTCCACCTCCTCCAATGATTTATAGAAATTGATTTGAATTTATCCAATGCACTCTGGGGGTGTTCCTCCTGTTCCAATTCCAATCGCCTTCGCTTGATCGTTCTTGTCTGTCCAGATGTTTTCCAAAATCTAATTCTTCATCAGAGCCTGAATTTGATGACGACGACGAAATCGTATGACTGCCATGAAGTGGCCCAACTACTGCCTCGGATTCATCATGACCATGATCTCGTAGACCTTTAATATGTATGGCTACATCACATAAGGCAGCTTGGCTCTGATTTGCTGCGCTTCTGTTAATGTCACTCTGTACATGGCATCAACATATATAGCAGCCAAAAGAATATCATTGTCTAGCAGAAGCTTTTCTCTCTCTATCATCGAATTCCTTATATCATCGGCTAGTATGCCACCAGTTTGAGAAAGATGGAAAATAAGGGTCTTCCACTCCTTATAGAATAAGCCAGGAGTCAAATCATCTGATTGCATTTTTTTGTCACGTTATAAGGATGGCGAAGTAAGCCCTCGAGTTGTTTTACCTGATCCCACTGAGCCTCAGTCATGATGACATCCGGGGAGGCCATGTCGCTAAGGAAAGGTTTTATTTCAAGAATCCGTTGAATCATCATGTATGTGCTGCCCCACTGAGTCGCTTGGTCCAAAATTGCTCCTTTGCCAGCTCGTCGCTTCAAAATAGAGTCTAGTTTTGGCATTCTAGCTGCCACAGCAACTTTTCATATTCTTCCAATGAGATTAGCTGCATGTTGTCCTTTCAAGCCATCGCGTATTGCCAACTGCAGTGTGTGGACACTGCAGCGCATATGATGGATTTTGGATATTCTTGCTGCAGTATCCACAAATGAATCTAATGTATCGTGACTATCATGATCATCAACCACCATTACTTGTTCATTATCTTCAGCATAATCATCAACATAATCATCACTGTCTTCTGAATCTTCCACAACTTCTTTTTTGTTAAATTTTCAAGTGTTTTCACCATGTTGGAAGCATTGTCCATTACAATTGACAATACATGGTCCTTTCTGATGTTAAAATCATTTACATCCATTAGTAGTTTTTCAAGATAATCACTGGTATGCTGTACTTTAGTATCTCTTACTGCTAATGTCCGTGTGACTACTTCTTTTTTATCATCGATAAAGCGAAAATTAATTGCAAAATAGTTTATTCTATGGCGAGTACAGGAATCCATCTTTAAGAACAGGATTCATCCTCGAAGACATTCTTTTAGTCCATGCTTCTGCTTTTGCGATTCTTCCATTATCATATTACGAATGTTGCCATGTTCTAATGAAATGCAAAGTATATTTGCCATTTCCCCATTCAGATTAGCAAAGGCCGGGTTGAAAAAAATGTTAGAGGGAGAGAATTCTTTACAACCATTTCAATTATGCATGCTTTAAATTTGTCTGCTGTCATAGTCACTGTGACTTTTTCACTCATAAGATATTTGTGACAGTAGTTTGACGAGAACTTGTGCTTGAATTGTCATCAGCCTTCTTCTTTCTTTCATCATCCTTTTCATTCACAATTTTGTAATCCTTTGGATGATGCTGTTGAAGGTGGCGTTTTAGATTTCCTGCTCTTGTTGAAGCATTGGATCCTTCACCTGAGAAGGCACTAATTTTGGCATCACATATTTTTTCCTGATCATCAGTGCCCTTTTGGCACTGATATACGTAATATTTTCCATCAGCAGTGAGTGAAAAATATTCAAAAACAGCAGATTTATACTTTTGATGTGACATTACGCTGTTATCATTACTTATCAAATTGAAATCTAAAAATCTGAAAAAGATTTAGGGTTGTTAGTACAAAATTTTTAAATTTCTTTATTATTAATTATGTTAATTAATTAATTATAATCCTTATTAATTATAAGCAACTATATTTATATATTATTTATATTTATATATTATATATTATATATTATTTATATATTATATTATATATTAAAACATTAGGTTAAATCTATTTTATTCATAAAATTGAGCTAGGTCTAGGCCTAGGCTGCTATGGTTATAGTTGAAGGATTTGCTCCGACTCCGACTCCATCCAACTATGCACTTCCGACTCCACTCAAAATTGACTAACTCCACGACTCTGACTCCGACTCCGACTCCACAGCCCTGCAAGAAAGCCCAAGAAGTATTCTTTTATTTCTGGTACTTCACCCATTTTAACAGTTCTGATAATAATTGACATCTGTTCTTGGTGGCTTATGTCTGGAGTGCAGTCTAAAATGAGTGAGTAATATTTAGCTTGTTTTATTTCTGCAACAATGGCATCCAAGATCTTCCCACTGATGGACCCAATGAGCTCATTTTGAATGATGTTTCCTAGGTAACTTGAATGACTATATTGGCCACTTTCGACTTTGCTGATGTGTTGTTTCATCACTGGATCAAATTTGGCAAGTAGCTCAACCTCCTTCAAGAAGTTGCCATTGTCTTGATTGTACAATGTAGAGGAAGACCCCTGAAAGCAAGGTTTCTCTCTGCCAGTGATTGGATTATACTCACAAGACGCGTGAGAACATCTTGCCAGCATTTGCTCTACCTCCCTAATGACATTTCAGTTTGGTCAGTGGTCCTCCCAGTTTTTAGCCGCAGTTCCAGATCCTTCCATGTTGCCATGTTATCTGCATGTTCTGAACTATTTTCATTGCCTTTCAGAAGCAAACCAACGTTTATCCAGTCTGAAAGTCCATCCGTAATTAGTTTGTACAACTTCCTTGAAAACCCTTGCAGCAGAAGCAATAAAGAACATCATTCCTTCTAGAGTACATCAGCCAGCTTCGCTTTATTTTTTTCCCCATTAATTAATGTTCTGTACATGTAATGTGATGAACGCTTCTACCATCCTCTCTTTTAGGAATGTGAAATCTGGACTGATTTGAAATGGTCCTCGAGACACCAGATATGTCTTCAAGGCATCTGACAGGACAACTGGCCAGTCATACAGATCAAGCGGTGGAGCAGATCTTGGTTCTTGTTGCTCAGTAGAAATGCCTGTGTGTGGTGTTTGAAGTTGAAAGAAGATGGGCCACTTGTTGGTTCATCAGGCTCTACTTCTACTGGTGTTTGAGGTTGCATAGAGGATAGTCCTGCTGTTGGCTCATGATGCTCATCAGGCTTTGCTGAGGATGGCTTTTCCAAATATTTCAGTAGTGCTCCTGAGAAGAACATAACATTACATATTCTGTTAATTTTTGCTAAAATACTCTTTCTTATCTTGTTTGATAATTGATCTATGTGAACAAAATTTGAGGTGATGTGATCCATTAAATTTCACATTTTGAAATATTATAAATATTACAGAGACTAGCTTACTCTACACAATTCCTGAGCACTTGCCTAGCTTGATGATCTACCTAACCTAGTTGCCTGAACTGTAATCATAAGAATATACAAGTGGCACATCTCACCTGTGCTACTGGAAAGCTTCTCCTCCTCTATTTTCTTACTTTTCCATTTTTCAGCTCCTGTTGGATAATGTTGTTTCTTTTTCCAGATGTCCAAGTCACATCCAGTTGACACAACTAATCTGCTAAATAATAATGATGATAATAATTGTTATAATTGTAACATTAATCAAATACATTCAAATAATCAGACCATTTAGGTTTTAACCAACAAAATTCACATTATCTGAAAAAGATGAGAAAAGAATTAATAAACTTGAAACATAACAAAATAATCCTAGGTTTTAAAGTGTTACAAAATCTCTTAATAATTAGTAAATTAGTGAAATAATGTTTTACAATACTAGAAAAATTAAGCATTCAGGAAAGTGTAAGCACATAGTAAGAATAAAGTTAAATAATAGAAATAAGATCTCACAATAGTTATTTACACATAACGACCAAAATGTTTCATTTGTCTCCGTTTTATCACATTTGTCTCATACAAAAAACTTTAATTAATACAATAATAATAACTTCCGTTATATTCCTATTCTTGCCCACTGAGCTATGACCTGGGAGCCTGTCTAGGGGCCCCCTAGTAGCAGCGGGGCCCTAAGCAGCCATTTAGTCTGCTTATGCCAGGAAACAGCCCTGGGCATAGGCCTACTTTGGTTATAATACTTACCAAATTAACTTAAACCAAGTCAATGAAGTAGTGATAGAACTAGACTTACCAAGTTAAAAGGGTTTAAAAGGTCCTGAATACAAAGTGTTATATTAAATTGTAAAATATTAGAATGGGTTTATATGGGCCAAGCCAAATTGTCCTCAGTGCATTACAGAAAAAATAAATAAATAACTGGGTATTTTCAAGAGCACAAAAGATCAGTTTAGACGAGTGATCATCTGTACTTATAGAAAAGGGTGCTATATATCCATCCCAAAGTTAAACCCATGTATCTATCCATTTTTCAAAATACTATTTGTTGTAGGTATAAATATGCTTTGTATTATGTCTGATGCTTTATCACTTTTCATGCAGCTGAAATTGTCATATTTGAAATATCTTTATTATTAAAACCCTTTGGGTGGAAAGTTACTCTAATTTTTAAAATTAAAAAGATTTTAAATTACGGTGTCTTACGGTGCCTAAGTGCCAAAATTAAAATTCGTCAGAATTGCCTCCAAAGTTTAGCAATATTCTGGCAGTAGTATCTCTATTATTAATTGAGCTAGAATGTTCATTTTTGGCTAAATTAGAGTTCTAAGTATGCTAATGAAGGTGTTGATGAGGTTTTGGAATAGATTTTCATATTTTATATATATATTTTTTTATTTTTTTATTTTCTTATTATGCCAAACTTTGGGTGAACCTTTGGCTGGTGATAGAGGTGAAAAAAGTAGTTTGCTTCATAAGGTTTTCAACCATACTTTAGTGTTGTAAGGGCATTATAACCCAAACCACGCGATAGAGGAAAGGTGAAAATAGGGATATCCATCAAAAACACATTTTTGCCTGTGGTGGCGCTTAGGTACCCTAAGACGCGTGACCCCTCATATACAGAAAGTAGTATAACAGATGGTTCAGTTCTCTCTAGTATAAATTCTCTTAGGATTGTTTTATTCCACAAGTATTATAAAAGAGAAGGCTGAAGCTGGTTGTTTTTAGATTATTTTAATGATATAAAATAAAATGCCCATAACCAGGCATTTTATGAATTTTTATTGTATGCTAAGGCCTACATTACCATAGCTATATTACAGTAATCATTTTTAGTTTCAGTGCTGAGGAAATAAGTTTATCAAGTTTGTCTGATGTAAGCCCAGTGCAACCAGAGGAAGAAGTTAAGCATTCACATCGTTCATCCCGTGATCGTCACAAGCATAAGAAAAAGCATAAACGACATCATTCCCATAAACATAAACATCGTCACAAGTCATCTTCAAAGAAAGAAAAGTAAGTCTTAAAAAATTTATATTTTTTCCTTCCTTCCTTCCTCTCTCTCCTTTCTTCTTTCTTTCCTTTCTTTCCTTTCTTTTCTTCTTTCTTTCCTTCCTTTCTTTCTTTCCTTTCTTTCTTTCCTTTCTTTCCTTTCTTTCTTTCCTTCCTTTCTTTCCTTTCTTTCCTTCCTTTCTTTCCTTTCTTCCTTCCTTCCTTTCTTTCCTTCCTCTTTCCTTCCTTTCTTTCCTTCCTTTCTTTCCTTCCTCTTTCCTTCCTTTCTTTCCTTCCTCTTTCCTTCCTTTCTTTCCTTCCTTTCTTTCCTTCCTTTCTTTCCTTCCTTTCTTTCCTTTCTTTCCTTCCTTTCTTTCCTTCCTTTCCTTCCTTTCTTTCCTTCCTTTCTTTCCTTTCTTTCTTTCCTTTTTCTTTCCTTTTTCTTTCCTTCCTCTTTCCTTCCTCTTTCCTTCCTCTTTCCTTTCTTTCCTTTCTTTCCTTCCTCTTTCCTCTTTCCTTTCTTTCCTTCCTCTTTCCTTTCTTTCCTTCCTCTTTCCTTCCTCTTTCCTTTCTTTCCTTCCTCTTTCCTTCTTTCCTTTCTTTCCTTCCTCTTTCCTCTTTCCTTTCTTTCCTTCCTCTTTCCTTTCTTTCCTTCCTCTTTCCTTTCTTTCTTTCCTTTCTTTCTTTCCTTCCTCTTTCTTTCCTTTCTTTCTTTCCTTCCTCTTTCTTTCCTTTCTTTCTTTCCTTTCTTTCTTTCTTTCCTTCCTCTTTCTTTCCTTTCTTTCTTTCCTTTCTTTCTTTCTTTCCTTCCTCTTTCTTTCCTTTCTTTCTTTCCTTTCTTTCTTTCCTTTCTTTCTTTCCTTTCTTTCTTTCCTTTCTTTCTTTCCTTCCTTTCTTTCCTTCCTCTTTCTTTCTTTCCTCTCTTTCCTTCCTCTTTCCTTTCTTTCCTTCCTCTTTCCTTTCTTTCTTTCCTCTTTCCTTTCTTTCCTCTTTTCTTTCTTTCTTTCCTCTTTCCTTTCCTCTTTCCTTTCTTTTCCTCTTTCCTTTCTTTCCTTCCTCTTTCTTTCTTTCCTTCCTCTTTTCTTTCTTTCCTTCATCTTTCCTTTCTTTCCTCTTTCCTTTCTTTCTTTCCTCTTTCCTTTCTTTCCTTCCTCTTTTCTTTCTTTCCTTCCTCTTTCCTTTCTTTCCTTCCTTTCTTTCTTTCCTTCTTCTTTCCTTTCTTTCCTTCTTTCTTTCCTTCTTTCTTTCTTTCTTTCCTTCCTCTTTCTTTCCTCTTTCTTTCTTCTTTCTTTCCTCTTTCTTTCTTTCTTTCCTTCCTCTTTCTTTCTTCTTTCCTTCCTCTTTCTTTCCTTTCTTTCTTTCCTTCCTCTTTCTTTCCTTTCTTTCTTTCCTTTCTTTCTTTCCTTTCTTTCTTTCCTTCCTCTTTCCTTCCTTTCTTTCCTTCCTCCTTTCTTTCTTTCCTTCCTCTTTTCTTTCTTTCCTTCCTTTCTTTCTTTCCTTCCTTTCTTTCCTTCCTCTTTTCTTTCTTTCTTTCCTCTTTCCTTTCTTTCCTTCCTTTCTTTCTTTCCTTCCTCTTTTCTTTCTTTCTTTCCTCTTTCCTTTCTTTCTTTCCTCTTTCCTTTCTTTCCTCTTTCCTTTCTTTCTTTCCTCTTTCCTTTCTTTCTTTCCTCTTTCCTTTCTTTCTTTCCTCTTTCCTTTCTTTCCTTCCTCTTTTCTTTCTTTCCTTCTTCTTTCCTTCTTCTTTCTTTCCTTCCTTTCTTTCTTTCCTTCTTCTTTCCTTCCTCTTCCTTCCTCTTTCTTTCTTCTTTCCTTCCTCTTTCTTTCTTCTTTCCTTCCTCTTTCTTCTTTCCTTCCTCTTTCTTCTTTCCTTCCTCTTTCTTCTTTCCTTCCTCTCTTTCTTCTTCTTCTTTCCTTCCTCTTACTTCTTTCCTTCCTCTTACTTCTTTCCTTCCTCTTACTTCTTTCCTTCCTCTTACTTCTTTCCTTCCTCTTACTTCTTTCCTTCCTCTCTTTCTTTCTTCTTTCCTTCCTCTCTTTCTTTCTTCTTTCCTTCCTCTTACTTCTTTCCTTCCTCTTACTTCTTTCCTTCCTCTCTTTCTTTCTTCTTTCCTTCCTCTTTCTTCTTTCCTTCCTCTTTCTTCTTTCCTTCCTCTCTTTCTTTCTTTCCTCTTTCCTTCACTTGACCAAATTTTGGTCAAATGAAAAAACTAATAATTTTCAAACGTAAATATCTCGGCTCCTAATTGTGGTAGTGTAGTAAGTCTTAAATGATAAAATATGTAAAATTAACTGTAGTTTCTAAATATGTATCAATTTTTTAGGGTAACAAAAATAAAATTATGATTTTTGGGAAAAAAAAAATTTTTTTTTTTTTTTTTTTGCGATTTGGCAGCGAAGATATCATTTTTCGAAAAAAAGACCACGAATAAAAAATGTTTATTTGATGTATGTACACCATAATAAGTAATAAAAAGTCAGCTTATCAACGATTATTATGAAAAAAAATGACTAAAAAAAAAATCCTCCAAATTTTAACAATTTTTTGCTTTCTTTCCAGATTTTCAGTATATACCTAATTTTCTAGTATACGTAAATTTACCTAACCCTTAAAATGCCTCAAAACACAAAATTTTGTTGCGATCCTATGAAAAAACACTTGAGAAGAATTTTCTGTAACATCAAAAAAGTAAACTCTGCCATGGTAGCTGGAAGCTATGGAATTTTGGAAGAAAATCAATTACTATGCAGCAATTGCTGTGTCACAATTAAAAAGAAGCCAATTGTATTAGAACATGTTCAACGTTCATCCAGAGAGCCGGAACCTGCACCAATACCTGAGCCAGACATATTTAATGAATGTATGGAGTGAAGCAGTAGCGATTCCACGAATCCACCACCATTGGAAGAATTTGTCATTCAAGACAGGCAATTCAATAAAGATTTGCTCAGTGACAATATTTTACCTTTATTTGATGAAAGCCCTATTAAAACAGGTAATAAAACAATAGAGACTCCGTTCAGGACATTTGTTTCTTAATGCCAAATTTGTAGTTTTCTGTTTTTAAATATTAGCATCAGCACTTGAATACATATATACAAAATATTTGATATTTGATTATTTCACGCAACCTAAATTTATGAATTTGTTTTACAGCTGGATTGAAGCCAGGACAAAAACAGATAAAGGCTTCTACGAAATTCAGATCGACAATGGAAAAGGTTAAACGAAGTTTTGAAGCTGCTTATGGGGCTCCTATTGACTATTCTGAAGCTGGTCCGTCCAAAAAAAGTTGTTTGGAAGATGATTTAGAGAGGCAAGACTACTTTTCAGACATAGTTATTGAAATTTGACATTTTAAATTAAATTTAATAGTCATCGAAGTATATACTAAATTAAGTTTTATCTGTTTACATTTTTATAATCGGACAATATAATACATATACATATATTTCATGAAAAGTTTAATTAAAAATATACTAATTAAACTTAGTCAAATACACTTTATTTCAGGTATCAAAAGGTTATGGAAGAATTAAAGGAGAAATTTCAAGCAAGTAACGATCGCAATCTTAGGTTACAAATACTATCATTGTATCCCTATCCCATTGAAAAAATTGCTGACTTCTTTGGAGCAACAAAGTATATGGTGCGTAAGAGCCGCAATCTTCAAAAACAGTTTGGGATTCTTCCTAACATTCCAAACATGACAAAAGGGAAGGCTGTCACAGCTGAAATGAAAAAAATCATTCGGGAGTTTTATGAAAATGACGAATATAGTAGGATGTGCCCGGGAATCAAAGATTATAAGTTTGCAATAAATGAAGAGGGTGAAAAAATAAAAAAACAAAAAAGACTGGTATTGTGTAACTTGAAAGAGTTATATGCTGAATATGCCAAAAATGATGAAAATCCCAAAATAGGCTTTAGTACCTTTGCTCATCTTCGACTGTCATGGTGCGTGCTTGTGGGACAAAGCGGAACTCAGTGTCTGTGTATGTATGCATCACCAAAATCCGAAACTACAAATATCAGCATTAGGCATTAAAGATTTAGACTACAAAAATTAATGTCTTTATCCGTCTGCGGCATGGACAATGAAGATTGTATGATGCACCGATGCAAAAGATGCCCGCGAGAGGTCGGAATCAAAAATTATTTGGAAAGTTTGGACTTCATGGTGATGGAAGAGAGAAAATATAAACAATGGGTGTCCGTCGATCACTATGTTAAAAGATATCGCCGAAACTCCATAGGAATACATGGAATCGCTCACCAAAAAAATTGCACAACTGACGAGACACCACTTCACGAATAAATGTCAGTCGAGTTACTTCAAAAATCTAAAAGAACCTCTGCCCAAAAATGAAGGTGTTTTGGTGGGTGATTTCGCGGAAAACTTCTCATTCATCGTACAAGATTGTGCTCAGGGGTTTCATTGGGAGAACTCGCAATGTACAGTGCACCCATTCGTTTATTATTCCAAAAACAATGCAGGAAAACTAATTTGCAAAAGTTACTGCTTCGTTTCAAACCGTCGCAGGCATGATACAATTCTGGTTCATAGTTTTCTCAAAAAATTAATCCTGTGCATCCAACAACAAAATTAAAACCTAACTAAAATTTATTATTTCACAGATGGATGCGCGGCTCAGTATAAGAATAAAACAAATTTTCTAAATTTATGCCATCATTTCGAAGACTTCAAAATTCATGCTGAGCGGAATTTTTTCGCGACATCCCACGGGAAGAATGCCTGCGACGGTATTGGCGGAACGGTAAAAAGAGCAGTCACCAGAGAAAGCTTACGACGGCCTCTCGACTAGAGTTGCACCGATTCCGATAAGGATACTTTTTAATTAATTGTTTTAAAATTGATTATTAATAAAAGTTCAAGTAAATGATATAATATCTCAATTAACTTAAAATGCCTTTCCCAATCCCAACTTTAGTTCCATTTAATTTCATAATAATATAATATATTATATAGCTAGAGCCTGTAATTTAATTGTTTAAATTAAATTAAGAAAAAGAAAATATATATATATATCTTATTATATAAAGTTCTAAACGAATGCATATAATGGTAGTGTATTATCAATAACTTTACACACGAGATTCAAGCATTCAAGCAACTGAATGGTTTATTATGATTATGCATGCCGCGTGGTGCCATCTATGAACAACTTTACAAAACTTTCATTTTTACTGAAAACTATTACTGTAATTTGAAATTGTATATTTATTGATACTGTATTGAATATTTGTAATCTTGTATAGGGGCTATAGTTACATTTTATGATTTTTTGTTTTGTTAGTAAATGTAAACATTGCTAATTTTGATAAAATATTATTAAACAACTAAATAAGATATTACTGTATAATAATAAAATTTTAATAATATATAAAATAAGATAATTTCTTCAAAAAACTAATTCAAAGTATCGGTATCGGTTTTCAGAACAGTATCGGCCAATACCGATACTTTGTGAAAAGTGGCCGATACGGCCGATACCGATACATCGGTGCAACTCTACTCTCGACCATCAAATCTTAACAGCTGAGGACTTCTACAATTTCTGCTCTCAAGAATTCCTAACCGCTATTGACTTTTTTTACGTCTCTGAGGCAGAAGTTGTAGACATAGAGCTTTCTTTGCAAAAACGTCTGAGTGAACCTATTACTTCTATCAAAGGTACTCAACAATTACATCGCTTCGTCCCAATTTCCAAGAATTCGTTGAAGGTTTATCCACTCTCTCAGAGTGCACAGTCAGTCGAAATAAGAGAGCTCATTAGAGTTTCTGCTTCGGATCAAGAACATAATACTGTCTCTCAACGCGAAATTGAAACAGGCTCTTTTGTGGGTTGTATGTATGAAAATAAACTATGGCTCGGATTAGTCCAGTCCTTTGACTGTGAATATGATGATTTTCTGATAAAATTTCTCCATCCTTCGGGCGTATGTCCCTCATACATTTTTCCTGCGCAAGATGATGTTTGTCACGTTCCGACAGAAAATATATTTGGGAGTACTGAAGCAAGTTTACGAGGAGGAACAAGAATACAATACATTTTTCCGCTTCAAGAATTAAATAACTTTTCAAAGAAGATAAAATAAATTCTATCGAATGTATACTATTTAAGATTGTCTATATAATATTTCTAAAATTTTTATCTAAGATTTGTGTATCTACTTAATAGTTATAAAAATCTTTTCAAATTCTTTTTTCTTATTATTATATTATTAGTGTCTAAAATTTGGATTCACTGGATGAGAATACCGTCTCTTAATTCATTCTCAAAGACTTGTGTATGTGTAGTATTAGGAAGAGTATTTTATACTCTGATAAGCGCTTTATAAATTAAACATTATTATTGTCAATATATTCTGTCCCTAAATATAAGAGAGGTTATGTATGTACATTGTACATATATTTTAAAAGATTTTTTCTCCTTTGGTTTATCTACATGTATTTTTTATATGATTTGAAAATTGTCTTTTTTGGACTAACAAGTCTGTAATAAATCTTCGTTGTCTGAAAAAAAAAATTATTACTTAATTTCAAACTCAGTTTTGAGCCTTATAATAAACTATAAGCTGACTTTTTATTACTTATTATGGTGTACATACATCAAATAAACATTTTTTATTCTTGGTCTTTTTTTCGAAAAATGATATCTTCGCTGCCAAATCGCAAAAAAAAAAAAAAAATTGACTTTTTTCCAAAAAATCATAATTTTATTTTTGTTACCCTAAACAAATAATACATATTTAGAAACTACAGTTAATTTTACATTTTATCATTTAAGACATTACGCTACCACAATTAGCAGCTGAGATATTTACGTTTGAAAATTGTTGGTTTTTTCATTTGACCAAAATTTGGTCTAGCCATAAAATTTGACCAACTTGACCAATTTTCAAAAAAATTCAGATTTTTGTAATTTGGACCAAAACCAACCTTCACACCAAGTTTCATGAATTTTGGAGATGGTGGGTGTGTACATTCGGCACTTTCATTTGTCTATTTGTCCTGGAATTACCCTCCTTCCTCTCTTTTCTCTCTCTCTTTTTCTCTCTTTTTCTCACATTTTTGGGTAGGTGGGACCTTTACCAGAGCGATGGTGTCCACCTCAATGACAAAGGTAAAGGTGTGCTAGGCGCACTGTTCAACTGGCACCTATACAGAATGGTGAGGTCGAGCCTAGGGAGAGATGACAGGCCCCCACCAGGGAGAGATGATGATGAGCTGGTGGTGGATGTACCTTCAACTGAAGGGTGTATCCAGGTACAGGTGGGTGACCGTCCTTCCCCGTTGGAGGGGGCTCAGGCTCCTGTGGAAGTTGCCCCCTCGTTGGTGAGGGGCTCTTCAACTCCCGACAGCCCTGGCTGTTCAGGAAATGGGTTGTGCTAGGGGGCAGTCAGAATAAGGAAGGCTCCTTCCGTGCAATGCTTTTTAATGCTAGGTCAATTAGGAATAAGTTTTGCAAGCTACAGGCGCTCTTAGCATCAGAATACCAGGATATCATTGCTATCTCCGAGTCCTGGATTCATACTGATCATAGGGACTACATTGGGGAGTTCAAAATTCCCAGGTATAGAATGTTTCATAAAGACCGCACCCATGGGGAGGAGGTAGGGGTACTAATATACGTCAGGGACACGTTGAGTCTGGTTGTCTGCCAGTTCCAGTTGGAATGGGAGCTGCTTGGCATCAATCTGAACGTGGGAGGGATGAACTATAGGTTAATCTTGGTGTACAGACCTCCGCATCTCCTCCTCAAGGAGGATACAGCCCTGTACACTGAACTCTGTAGCCTGCTAGGGGATAGGGTGTGTGTAGTTTTAGGAGACTTCAACTGTTGCGCCATAAAGTGGGAAGACAGGACTGCTGATACTGAAGTGAGGAGGCTAGTTGACTTTGCTGATGAGAACTTCCTCACTCAGTGGGTCAATGAGCCTACATGAAGCGAAAGCATTCTAAACTTAGTATTCATGACCAATGACAATCTCGTCACTGGCCTCACTGTTGATGAATTGTTGGGTGGGAGTGATCACAGTCTGATTAGTTTCTGTGTGCGCGTTCCTCGGGTGAAGCATAGTAACTCGAGAGGCAGTAAGCTCGATCTACGGTGGGTGGACTTTGTTAGCCTCTGGGATAGCGTAGGTGAGATGGGGTTAGAGGTCAGCGGCAATGTTGAGGGAGTGTGGAGTGCATTCCGGGATGAATTTATGGTGCAGTCTGCTGCCATACCCTCAAAACCGGTCACCCCTGCTTCAACGCAGCCTAAGTGGTTCAATCATGACATCGCTTTGGCTATCTGAAATAAGAAAGTAGTGTATAGGAGGGTGAAGGCCAATCATTCCCATGAGAACACTGAAGTGTATGTCCGCCTGTGTAGGGAGGTAAAGGTGAAGGTTAGGCTAGTGAAATGTAATGAAGAACTACAGGTGACAAGCCTCTGCAAGGGGAACCATAAGGAGTTCTTCAGTTATGTTAATAGTAGAAAGCACATTAGAAGCATGATAGGTCCGTTAAAGGACCGAAGCAGCATTCTGCAGACCTCTGATGCGGACATCGCTAATGTGATTAATGAGTACTTTGCAGGAGTGTTCACCAGGGAGGACACCCGTGTCATCCCTGAGCCAGGCATCAGGCATGAAGGTGCTGGCCTGGATAGTGTTTGATGTACCGCGACAGTCATTGCCGATAGAATAGACAAACTGAGCACATTTAAGGCTCCTGGGCCAGACCAGTTTCTCTTCAGAGTGTTGCGGGAGGTGCGCAACCAGGTGGCTCCCCACCTGGCTACAGTCTTCAACAAATCGTTGGAGATGAGCCAGGTGCCTGGTGACTGGAGGGAAGCCAACGTGACCCCTATCTTTAAGAAAGGGGATCACAAAAGTTCAGGGAACTATCATCCCATTAGTCTCACTTCAGTTGTAGGTAAATTATTGGAGGGGATAATAGCAGATGGGATCGTTGACCATTTGGATTCCTACAAGCTGCTTGGGGACTCCCAACATGGGTTTAGACAGCATAGGTTGTGTCTCACCAACTTGCTCAAGTTTTTCCACATCATGTTGAGTGAGTATGATAAGAGTAGGGCAATTGATATACTGTACTTTATCTCGACTGAGAAAGCCTTTGATAAGGTACCTCACTGCAGGCTAATGGCCAAAGTGCACGCGATGGGTATTGGTCGGGAAGTAGGTAGGTGGATTGAAAACTGGCTGAAGAACAGGCGGCAGAGGGTTGTAATTAAAGGGGCTAGTTTGGGTTGGGCCTCAGTCACTAGCGGTGTTCCTCAGGGTTCCGTTCTGGGGCCACTGTTGTTTATCATTTACATAAATGATATCAATGGTGGCATTGTCAGTCGGATCACCAAATTTGCTGATGACACAAAGTTTGGGGCCAATGTTTGGATGCCCGAGGCAATAGAGCAACTGCATGGGGACCTAGGTTGGATAGGAGAGTGGTCCGAAAAATGGCAAATGCCATTTAACCTGGGTAAATGCAAGGTGATGCACAATTGCACATTGGCTACGCCAATCCCAAGTTAGACTACTTGATGTTGGGGAGTAATATCGAGGCGACTGATTTGGAAAAGGACTTGGGTGTGCTAATTAGCAGCGACCTTTAGTTTAAGAAACAGTGCATAGAGGTGGAAAAGAAAGCCCAGAAGTTGTTGGGTTATATCAGGAGACAGTTTCAGAACAAGGAGATTGTGCTCTCTCTGTACAATTCCCTAGTTCAGCCGCACCTCTAGTATGCTGTGTAGTTCTGGTCACCCACTCTCAGGAAAGATATTGACAGGCTGGAGCAAGTCCAGGTGAGGGCCACAAAGTTTTAATTCATTCCGTTAGGCATATGGGCTACAATTGACACTTACGAAGTCGCACCCTGAATTTGTTTTCGCTGAAAACTCGGATGCTGCATGGTCAACTCATTGAGGTTTTCAAGCTCTTACACGGGTTTGACAATGTCTGTTTAGAAGCATGTTTAGTTTAAATGATAATTCAACTCGCAACAATGGTTGGAAGTTGGAATTGAAATGGTTTAGCACTAGTGTGTGTGGGAATTACTTTACCTATAAGACCTGTGACATGTAGAACAGGCTACCTTCAGAAGTTGTGAACAGTTCCTCTGTGGATCTGTTCAAGAAAACATTAGACCAAATCTTGCACACTATTTGAGGATGTGTGTTACTGTTTTTTGGGATGTCTGTCTGAGAAGCTAGCTGTGACAAATGTGTAGGAATTTTTCCCTGGCACCCATTGCCATTGGTACCTCCTTGGTATGGGCCGCAAGGCCTTTTGAGGTACTTCTTGTCCTTGTAACTCTCTCTAATAAGATATAACAGAATTAGTCATGATGAGTTTGTATGTATTAGCATGTACTAAATTAATTCTTAAGTCGATTTTATTGCTTATAATGTATGAAAACTATTTTCTCATTCAATTCTCATATCTTATTTCCCTATGAGAACAGATTTTTTGTTACATCCTGTATATATACATACCGTATATTGGGGCATATGAGTTGGTATTTTAAGCTTAAAATTATGCCCCTAAAGTAGGGAGTTGACTTTAAAAACAGGTCTACCTGTCATAGGTCTTCAGTCCTGCATTAGCTCGCTTTTGGTCAACATCTGAATTGGATCCATATGACGAAGCACTTGCAAATGTATCTCATGATGTATATGATGAACTTATGATGTCAGATGATGATTATGATGATGATTATGAAGGATTTGATAACTAATTTTTACAAGGTTTTTACAAAGTTTTACTTCATGTTGGCAAGTTGGTGGTTGACTTAAATACCCAGAATAGGCTAAAATCTAAATCTGAAATTGAAAGTTACGGGATTGATTAATCTCTGGACTGTAGACTTATATGCCCAATATACGGTGTGTGTGTGTGTATATATATATATATGTGTATATATATATATATATATACACACACACACACAGGCATGCCTCAGTTTACGAATTAATTTGTTCCTAGAGAGCGTCTGTAAAGTGAAACCTCATAAAGCAGAGCATTATTTCTCATGGACTTAATGTTATAATCAAGGGTTACGTTTTCAGAACAAAATTTTACATACAAAATTATATAAAAATCGCAAGAGAAGGTAATAAAACAATGGTTTGTTCATAGAATGCATCATTTTAAATAAAAAATAATCCTTTAAAATAAAAAAGAAAGCAAAGAAATATTAAAGTGCAGTAATATTTAGTTTTCATTTGATGCACTCGTAGACACGCTTGTAGATGTCCTTGTAGACACGCTTGTAGATGTCCTTGTAGACACGCTTGTAGATGTCCTTGTAGACACGCTTGTAGATGTCAAAGCAGACACGCTTGTAGATGTCAAAGCAGACACGCTTGTAGATGTCAAAGCAGACATATAAACTGATGCATTCCCAGACACCAAGGTGTGTGAACGCGCCAGAGCGAACAAACGCATGCACAATGCTTCTGAAGCGATTACCACATTACGCATTGTATATGCTTGCGTGAGATAATTATTTTTACCTTTTAATTACCTTTAAATTTGTTTATTTAATTTTTTATTTAGTGTAAAATAAAATTCGTAAACCTGGGGATTCGTAAAACGAGGCGTCGTAAAGCGAGGTATGCCTGTAATGTAAAGAACGACGCTTGTGTAGAAGAGCGTTCCGCACAAGATGAGGAGGGAGAATGAAAAATGAGGTACCACCTGGGAATCGAACCCGGGATCATCCGATTGCCGGTCGTCTTTACATTAATTATACTGTGTGTTGTTTGCAGTTAAAATGGGTGTGTGTGTGTGTGTGTATATATATATGATGAATAAAACCACGAAGGGAAAAGAAACAGAGTGGTGCTCAAGCGCTTTTGTTTAATGATATCCTCAGGAACTGGAGTGAAAAGGGGTTCAAGTCTATATATAGGTTACATATATATATATATATATAGTAAGTATAGAAATAAAAATTGTGGGAGGAGCAAACACATTTGTATGGAAAACTAACAATTTTAGCACTTTGCCTGAAATTCAACATAAGCTCAAATGGCTTGTTTACAACCAATTTTTATATTGTCTGAATGATACATAGGTCACAAAATAAAGAAATGAAAATAAATATAAATTGGAAACAAAAATAGATAAAAAAAATTACAAAATGATGCCTAAGTGATATATAGGTCACAAATGAAATAAACATAAAGAAATAAACACACAGATAAAAACATAAGAATTGTAAGTGGAGCATACAAATTCAAGCTCAGTTGGATAGTTTACAATCATTTTAATAGAAGATGCCAAAATGATATATATGTCACAAAAGATAAAGAAATAAACCTAAAAAATAAATTGTAAGAAAAGCATACAAATTTATAAGGGAAAAATTACCAAAGGTTTTTATAGTTATTGTCTGAATCATACATAGGTCACAAAAGAATAAAAAAATACAAAAAATATAAATTGGAAAACAAAATGATGCCTAAATGATATATAAAGAAATATAAGAATATATGAGAGATATAAGATATACAGGGTGGGCCGTAAGTTTCCATACATAGGAAAAATTAAACGTTTGTTTTTATGTTTCAGATACCCTAAGAATATGCGTTTGACGTAAGATCTTGTTTACTGATGAAGCAAATTTTTACGTCAATGGAGAGGTTAATTGGCAAAACATACGTTATTGGAGTAATGCTAACCCTAACTGGCTGAGTCCGACGAAGATGCAAGGTGCCGGTAAAGTGATGGTGTGGGCCGGGATATGGGGTGACAGAATTATTGGACCAATTTTTGTCAGTGGAAATCTTAATGCCGAAAGGTATCTTAACATGTTGCAAGAAGAGATTTTCCCATCCCTGCTAAATGAGGAAGGTAACTTCCCAGTTTACTTCCAGCAAGATGGAGCTCCACCTCGTTATGGTCTTCACGTGCGTCGGTATTTGGATCAGCAGTTTCCGGATGCTTGGATTGGTCAGCGTGGTCCTGTGGAGTGGCCTCCCAGATCCCCAGATCTCACCCCCCTGGTCTCAC
Organism: Bathynomus jamesi; assembly: GCA_023014485.1. Classification (NCBI taxonomy): domain Eukaryota; kingdom Metazoa; phylum Arthropoda; class Malacostraca; order Isopoda; family Cirolanidae; genus Bathynomus; species Bathynomus jamesi. The sequence continues at coordinate 33,164 of JAJOZX010005796.1, read as the reverse complement.
CCCCCTGGTCTCTCTTCACACGGAGGTCAAGCTGGTGGCCCCGCCTCTAGGTCTGGCCTGGTGGAGGAGCGAGTTACTTTCTTGCACTCTCCACCATACTGAGCCAGGCATCCAGTCTTTTCTTGAAGACTTCAACTTTGACCCCCGTTATGTTTCTGAGGTCCTTAGGAAGCTGGTTGAAAAGTCTTGGCCCCCTGACAACCAAGCTATTTTCCTTCAGGGTTGAAGAGGTCCCTTGTCGTGCTTTTAATTTGGGAACACTACACATTCTGCCTTTCCTATTTTCCAGTGTTGTTTGAATGGTAATTGGGTTTAGTTTTAGGTTTGGTACCAGTTTTTCAATCATTTTCCATATGTAGATTATGATGTACCTCTCTCTTCTTCTTTCCAGTGAGTACAGATTTAGTTTACGTAGTCTTTCCCAGTAGTTGAGTTCTTTGCAGCCATCAATCTTGGCTGTGAAAAATGCCTTTGCGTTTCTTCTAGTTTATTAGTTTCTTCCTTTTTATATGGGGACGTCAAAACTGAGCAGTATTCAAGTTTTGGTATAATCAGTGTTTTTAGCAGGGGAATCATTACTGTCCTGTCCCTTCTCTTGAATGTTCTTAGAACCTGTCCAGCGACTCTTTTTGCTTTATTTATCGCTATCTGAGTTTGTGTTTCGAATTTCGCATCATCTGTCATTATTATCCCGAGATCAATCGCTTTCATGCTTCTCTGAATTTCCTGTCTATCTGGAGCATAATATGCAGTCTGTTTAAGTTCTTCTTTTCTACCATATCTCAAGAGTTGAAATTTCTCGGCGTTGAATGACATGTTGTTGTCTTCTGACCATTTGTATATTTTGTTCGTGTCCCTCTGCAAGGCCTCCACATCATGTACATCGCTGATTTTTCTGCTGATCTTTGTATCATCTGCAAAGGATGTTACTATACTATTGCTGTTTACTCCGCTGTCTATGTCTGTTAGCATGATAATGAACAGGAGTGGGGCCAGTACTGTCCCTTGTGGTACTGAGCTGCGTACTTCCGATTCTGATGATGATATACCTTGAATTTTGACGACCTGCAGACAATCACTAAGGAAGTTGTAGATCCATTTTCCCACTTTGCCTGTTATTCCCATGTCTTTAATTTTATGTCCTATTATACCATGGTCACATTTATCGAAAGCTTTAGCAAAATCTGTGTATATAACATCGTAGTTGTCATTGCCTTCCAATGCATCTAGGATATTGTTGTAGTGCTCTATTAGGTGTGATAGGCATGATCTACCTGATCGGAATGGGGACGTCAAAACTGAGCAGTATTCAAGTTTTGGTATAATCAGTGTTTTTAGCAGGGGAATCATTACTGTCCTGTCCCTTCTCTTGAACGTTCTTAGAACCTGTCTGGCGACTCTTTTTGCTTTATTTATCGCTATCTGATTTTGTGTTTCGAATTTCGCATCATCTGTCATTATTATCCCGAGATCAATCGCTTTCATGCATATTGAAGCATATAAATTGGAAAAAATTACAAAATGATGCCTAAATGATATATAAAGAAATATAAGAAAATATAAGAAATATATAACATATATAGAAAATATATTAGAAATATATGCATACCCATGAGAAATATACAGACACACACACACACACACACATATATATATATATATATATATAATATATATATATATGTATGTATGTATAACGTAAAGAATGACGCTTGTATAGGAGATATTCCGCACAAGACGAGAGAGAGAGAATGAAACGAGTATTTAAATACTCAAAATATAAAAATGTAAATACTTTTACTGGTTTAATACACGTTTTGTACTAGCACAGTACAACTCTTCATCTTCGAGGTCCTCTATTGCACCATCTGCAGACATGAATGTATTGGCATTTCTACAAGATTCCGATCGGACCATCAACAGTTTGTGAATACCGCGACTCGTCGCTCCAAAGAACAGTTTTCCAGTCCTCCATGGTCCAGGAACGACGGGAGACACACCAGGCCAAGCGACGCGTGGCATTAACTTTTGTAATCAGTGGCTTGTGTACAGCTGCTCTACCATAATAACCGAGTCTGTGCATCTCTCTGCGGATAGTTACAGTACTAACGGAGGTACCGGATGCTCTTCCTACCTCCTCAGCGATGGAAGCGGCAGAGGACGTGCAGGATTTCTTGACATGTCGTACCAGACTTCTTCTATCATGTTCCGTCAGTTTGCGTGGTCGTCCGGAACGTTTTTTCGCGTTAGTTGCACCATCGTGCTTCCATCTCATGATAACATCCGCTACAGTCGACTTTGGTATATCCTGTTTGGCTGCAATGTTTCGTATAGAAACGTTACTTAACATCCGATGACGAGTCCACGTTGGAACTCAGAGAGTTCACGTCCGCGCGGCATGGCTTCACAACAGTTACTGATAACTTAACAGAACACCTCAGCATTATAGTTTTGCCACGCTTTTTCCCAGCATACCTTTCGGCGAAGGTGACATTTGCAGAAATGCGGATTTTCTGGGGTGTCTGAATACTTTTGATCATATAGTGTATATATATATATATAAGAAATACAGGGGTTAGACAAAATAATATGAACACCCGCCGATTTCACCGGTTATCTTTACGGACTGCTCAGACACAAAGTAAACGGTCAAATGACTGGCAAACCTATTTAAATGCGTAACAGAGAGTGTATATGTCATGTTATAACCCTCACGTTGTTTTTACAGATCTGAGTGAATTATGAATTAGCAGTTATGAAAGACCTGTCAGACTTCCACAGAGGGCAAATTGCCGGAGCGCGGATGGCTGGTGCATAGGTGACGAAAACTGCTCAGATGTTCAATGTATCCAGGGGAACTGTCTTTATGGTCATGTCTGCATACCAAAACCATGGAAAGACAAGCACCGACAAATGCAGTAGTGGACGCAAGAAGAAGCTGTGTGATCGAGACTGCCGGGTGCTAAAGCGCATTGTGACAAAGAACCATAAGACCACAGCTCCAAAAGTGACTGTAGAGCTTAACCAGCATCTTGCAAGCCCGGTATCGACCAGAACTGTACGTCGCGAGCTCCATGGAGCTGGATACCATGGGAGGGCTGCAATTGCCAAACCCTTCCTTTCGCACATCAACATTGAGCGGTGCAGAAAATGGTGTAATGACCATAAGAATTGGTCAATGGACCGGTGGAAGAATGTAGTCTACTCTGACGAATCCTCCTTTACGCTATTTCCATGTTCCGGTCGAGTTTACGTCTGGAGACAGCCTAAAGATGCTTATGACCCTGACTGCCTGACCCCAACCGTTAAGCATGGAGGCGGATCTGTGATGGTTTGGGCAGCAATATCGTGGAATACTCTTAGCCCAGCTGTAGTACTGCATGGTAGGGTTAACACCCAGGTCTATCTGTCAATATTGGCTGACCAGGTCCATCCCATGGTCCAAACGCTGTTTCCCAAGGGCGGCGCCGTCTTCCAGGATGATAATGCACCAATCTACACCGCTGGGGTCGTTAAAAACTGTTCAAAAGCTGTATGAATCAATTCCTCGATGCATTGCAGCTGTTATTGCCGCTAAAGGAGGACCAACTCCATATTAAGAATAAAAACCATTTATCAAGGTGTTCATATTATTTTGTCCAACCCCTGTACATATACAACAATAAATTGTAAGAGAAGCATACAAATTTATAAGGAAAACAAAAACAAAACAAAAAAAAAATTTTTACCAAAGGTTTAGCAACCTGCCCTTTTGTTTAAATCCATTCTGAAGGAATTCAGAGCAACAGGATCGAGTTGAAACAGACCTTTGCTCATGTTAAGGTTATTTGTAAGTTGAATTATAGCAGACTCAAGAATATTTCTATTAACAATGTTGCTGGAGTGAAACAAAACTGAAAGCATTATTCCAATCAATACAATGGGATAACTCTGACAAATGGACAAAAAGAGCACTGGACAACTGTCCCATTCTAATGGAATATTGATGCTGTTTTACACGCGTTTGCAAATCTTTTCCCGTCTGACCTATGTAAAAGGAATCACATTGTTTACACCCAATTTTATAGATAATGCCTAAATTATTGGTAGGGCTATTTTTTACTATGATATTTTTCACAATATTGTTATATGAAAAAACTACACCGATATCCAAAAGTTTAAGTACATTAGCAATGCCTAAGAAACCTGGGAAAAATGAAAGTACTGAAATATTCTTTGACAAGGTGTGTGTTGATTAAAAAAAAAAAAAATTTTTGTTTTCCTTATAAATTTGTATGCTTCTCTTACAATTTTATTTTTCAATTTATTGTTGTATGTGTATTTCTTATATGTCTGTGTGTGTGTGTATGTATATATATATATATATATATATATATATATATATATATATATATATATATACAGTGCTTAATTTGTAAATGAAAAAGAAGTGGAATGCAGGTGAAGCCTTCACAGTTAGGGGGTCTGGGGGAGGGCTGTAAGCTCCCCCAGTGGGGTCCGGGGCAGCACCCTGGAAACCAACGCATTTTAAGCGCTTTTTCTGCAAAAACTGCGCAACATGCAAATGAAAGTTCTTCGAATACAGTATTATTTTAAAGAAAAAGTTAGACTGTGATTGCAACATCTAAGTGAAACAAAATAAAATTGCTTTACTTACTTACATGCTATTGCTATATATAGGAAGTTGATAGAATAATCACATTATTTTCCACACACACTCCAAACTTCTTTCTGCTTGATCGACTAGTTTTCGCTTTCTACTGTCTGTATTTCGTTGGATTTTAAATTAAGAAATTATGTTGCTGACCTTTTTATTAAAATAAAAACCTTTTTTTTTAATTAGGTTTTAAAATAAAAGTACCGGAATGGCGTTCTGTCACAAATTAAGCAATATATATATATATCCCTGCAAGGAGGTTCTAAGCTCGTGCTTTTTGTGCTTGTTTGTATGTGCTTGTTTCTGGAGGTTTCACGTGCGCCCTCCTGGCCCTAGCACCCAAGGATGATGGGGCTCAACCCTGCAGTCTTTGTCATCCTTGGTCTTTTTCCACTTCGACTGTCCCCTCTACCCTTTCTTTTTCCTCTGTCTTTCCTCTCACTTTTTCTTTGTTTTTCTGCTGAAATATGCACTTTTAAATAGAGGTAAATTGGTTCTTCCCAAACTTAAAATATATATATATATATATATATATATATATATAATATATATATATATATATATATATATATATATATACAGGGTGGGCCGAAAGTCTGGATCCATAGGAAAATATTTATTTTAATACATAAATTACAACAAATGGTAAATACTTAAAATGAATATCAACTTTAACTCGTAAATGCGTATCCGTGATACTGTACAGTAGTTCGTACTCCAGTATAAATACTCAAATACTTTTTTATTTCAGCCCAGAAATGGCTTCGAATCTAACAACAGAAGACCGGGTAGAACTTGTGCTCATGTACGCAAGACAGGGCGCTACACACACAGAAGTTACTACCGAATTCAATAGAAATCATCCTGATAAGCATCCAGTAACACATGCGACTGTTTAAACATGCAAGTTTTTTAAACGTTTCAAAGAAACAGGAAGTGTACATGATCGACGGCATTCTGGTCATCCAAAAACTGCAACTGATGAAAATACCTCTGCAATGGTATGTGAAACTTTAACGAATAGTCCAGTAAAGTCAACAAGAAGATTATCAAATGAAACACACATCTCGAGAACGTCAATTCGAAGAATTATTAAAAATCATAAATTCCATCCCTAAGTGTCTCGATGTCAGAGGCCACCAATTTGAGCATTTGTTATAATTTTGTTGTTATACTGGAGTACGAACCACTGTACAGTATCACGGATACGCATTTACGAGTTAAAGTTGATATTCATTTTAAGTATTTACCATTTGTTGTAATTTATGTATTAAAGTAAATATTTTCCTATGGATCCAGACTTTCGGCCCACCCTGTATATATATATATATATATAATATATATATTATATATATATATGTGGTGTGTGGGTGTGTGTATCTCTTATGTGTATGCATGTATTTCTTATATTTATTTTTATTTCTTTATTCTTTTGTGACCTATATATCATTCAGACAATAACTATAAAAAATTGGTTGTAAACAAGACATTTGAGCTTACGTTGAATTTTGGGCAAAGTGCTAAAATTGTTAGTTTTCCGTACAAATGTGTTTGCTCCTTCCACAATTTTTATTTCTATGCTAGCTATATATATATATATATATATATATATATATATATATATATATATATATATATATATAGTTTTCCGTACAAATGTGTTTGCTCCTTCCACAATTTTTATTTCTATGCTAACTATATATATATATATATATATTGTAACCTATATATAGACTTGAACTCCCTTTTCACTCCAGTGTTCCTGAGGATGTCATTAGATGAAAGAACTTGAGCACCACTCTGTGTTACTTTCGTGAAATAATTTTCATATATATACTATACAGTGCCCGCGAAAAGTATCCGACCCCTGGAAATTTGTATTTTTTACATAAAAAAACAATGTTTAAATGTATACTAACCTTATATTAGTATTTTGTCATCTGTCCTTTGGTTTGGATGACTTGTTCTAGACGTTTTGGCATGGATTTAATCAAGTTTTGACAAACTTCCACTGATATTTCCTTGCATCATACCTTTTTGATGGCTTCTTGTAATTTTTCGACTGAGCCAGTGTCGTGGCATTCAACCTTATTTTTTATTATTAGCCACATATTTCTATCGGATTGAGATCTGGACTATTACCAGGCCAATCCAAAATATCAAATTTATTGTCAGTAATCCATTTGTCACTATTTTGGCCCTGTGACATGGTGCACCATCATGCATGTATGTTTTTGTCCTTTGGATTGCCATTGCCATTGGAAGTTTATCCTGTAGCATTGCTAAATACCGTGCACCATTCATAGTTGTGTTCTTCGGAAGAAAATATAGGTTTCCACGCCCATAGTAACCGAAACAACCCCAAACCATCACACTTGGAGGGTGTTTCATTGTCTTTAGGGTGTATTTAGGGTCCATCCTATTTGAGCCAATGGGCCGGCGAACCTTTTTTGGACAACTTCTGAATGTCAAAAATGTCGACTCATCACTAAATAAAACCTTCTTCCAGTCATCAACAGTCCAATGAATATATTTTTTACAAAATGCGACACGTTTTTTACGCATTTTTTCATTAATGAACGGTTTCTTAGCAGCATGGCGAGATGGTAATCCGAGTTCTTTTTGGAGCCGCTCCTGGATAGTTCGTTCAGAAACACCAGATAACAAATTATTCATATTAAATTTTATTTCTTTCGCAGTTATTGTTGGGTTTTTCAATACTAAACGTTTCATAAGTTTGTCTGTTCGTGAATTTGTTTTTCTCGGTCTGCCAGATCGTTTTTTAGGGACTGGCGTGGTTAGGCCGGCATTGTTCTTAGCCCGTGAAACCCATAAATTAACGGTACTTTGGGATATGTTTAATTCCTTAGCTATCTGTCTCTGTGATTTCCCACATGTATGCAAAGCAACAATAGCACCTGGACAATCACTCTTAAGTTGTTTTTTAGCACACATTATATATAAATTTTATTTACACCACTTTCTGTAAAAAATAACAAAATATCAATAAATTTACACAAACAGTGAAATCTGACAACTTTGAGACACAGCCACCCGCAACGAAGGCTACCAGAACACTAATTTGAGAATGCGTTGGATAGCTCTCATATCAGCGAGCAACCTCAAAGTTACCAGATGTCGCTAGAACAAATAGAAAGTGAATTATGTCTCTCTGAATATCAAGGGAAATTATTGTATTTTCTTGAGTGATCGGATACTTTTCGCGGGCACTGTATATATATATAATATATATATATATGTTAGGGTGTGACCGTTGCCCTCCAAAAATCAAAAAATGGTCCTACAATGCTGTTCAAAGTTTTAGTGTTGTGTATTTATCTAGGAAACACCCCTGTAAATTTTCTTGGAGATCGGTGCATGTTTGAGCTAGCACCGTCGTACCAGCAAGTATTGCTATTTCAGCTGATGAACTTCATAAATAAGTGTGAAAATAGCACATTTTATCAGATTTTCATTTCCGGGTCTGGAACGCTGACCCACAAATTTTCCACGTATTATTTTATTGCATTTAATTTTAATGATGCTCTTTTCTTTTCCCTTGACAGTGATTTGATGTTGTGAATAGAGAATTTAATCATGGATACACGGCAAGATGATGAGTATGTCAGAATGTTATTGGGCACCATACCCCGAGAAGAAGAAAAGGAAATAAAGGGCTGCAAACTGCCAACTAATAGGCAGGTCTTACTATGTCTATTAGCAAACCTTCGGGATATGCATTGGGACCAGGCTTTATCTGCCACCATTGACAATGTGCTTTTGCATTACCAGAAGGCGAATGTCCCGACCATTACAGGCAGGAACAATATTGGCCGAGTGATTAAAACTTACTATGACAAAGACTACATGAGCCTGACGATGAAATTTTATAAGAACACAGTGTTGAAAGACATGGCGGCTGCGAAAAAGGGGAAAACTCAGGCCGAACAAGATGCCATCGATACTGACATACTCTTTATGAAAAGCATGCTAAGTGACAGAGTAGCTACCTACTCTGGGGTAAACAAAGTACTCACAGAAAAGGTTCAGAAGCGACAGAAAAGGCAGATGCGAGAAGAGAAGCGACAAGAGAGAGAGCAATGTGATCATGCTGAGAATGTACAGGCTGATATTGATTTACCTATTAGCTCTGATGAAGACGATGACATTGATGAGGCCAGCACTGCTGAACCAAAGAGAAAACATCGGAGAACAGTGAAAGAGGGAGTTTCAATTTTTGTGCCCCATGATATTCTGAAGTCGGCAGAACTTGTTTCATGCAGTGTTCGAAACAACATCTCACCGACCCAGCTGAGTGCAATTGTGTACTCCCTTGTATCTGCATGTGGTGGAGATACATCAAAGCTGAGTCTAACTGCAAGGATGGCCCACCGATACCGAGCTTCCATCGTGTCAGAAATAAGTTTAAAAATCATGGATGAATGGCAACCATCAGACAAAGTACTGGTGCACTGGGATGGTAAACTTATGGACACGCTGGATTCCAAAGGCACTGATGACCGCCTGCCCATTCTTGTGTCTGGTGTCAATGGCACAAAGCTTCTTGGAGTCCCACCTCTTCCGCATTTGACTCAAAAAGCTGGCCTGGTTCAAGGAGACTTGATATCAACAGCAACCAAACAACTTCTGGTCGATTGGGAGTGTGAACAGAATGTCGTTGGTATGGTTTTCGACACAACTTCATCCAATACAGGTAAACCTATTTCAAACATCAGCGTGAATTTATCACGACATTAATACCAAAATACAGTGAATGATTTAACAGAAATCTGCAAAAAGCACGTGCCTGAAATGGTGGCCTTAAACTACAATTACATTTTTTTTCAGGACAAAAAACAGCTGCTTGCGTCTCCCTCGAAAAGGAATTAGAGTGTGCCGTATTCTGGTGCGCCTGTCGCAGGCATGTGGGCGAAGTCATCCTAGGTGTTTGCTGGGATTGCTTGAAAGTGGAGGGCTCTTCAAGTCCAAACATAATGGTTTTCCAGAGGTGAGTCATAAGCTTTACAAAATAACAAGGAATATTATTATCTAATGAACAAATTTAGTGGAATTTCTTTTATTAGACTTATAAGATATACTAACACCAAGCAAATGATCGATCATATCAATCTTAATACCCCTAAAACAATATTATAGATTAGTACGAAATACAATAATCCCAATAATTGCATTTCTAGGTTCAAGAACCATTTCTCTCAACTGGCGTACAATGAAAAAAAGAAATACTACTACCCCGCAATGCCTGGAGTGTTTGAGGAGCGCCAGTAGGAGATGGCTGACTTCTGTGAATCTCTAGCCCAACCATTTACACGTGGCGACTACAAGGAGCTGGTAGAGCTTTGTCTGCTGCTTGTAACTAAAGGATCCGAGCCAGTGAACTTCACAATGGTCTACCCCAGCGCACTTCACAAAGCAAGGTGGATGGCTAAACTGCTCTATACCCTCAAGATTGTTCTTTTGTCAGGCCAGATCAAAGAGCAGTTTCCCAAAGCCGAGGTTGTGACTAAAAGTCAAATCAGCAAGTTAGAACGGTTTGCTGTGTTCTCAGTCGCTGTTTATGTCCCATGGTGGATTGTTTGCCCCGTTCCAGCAAGTGCGCCACTGAATGACTTGAATTTGGTCGAAACCTTGGCTGAATTTGCCCCATATGACGCCACAATAGTTGACAAAGCACGTGTGGCACTCGGTAGACACACTTGGTACCTAACTGAGGAGTTGGCCCCACTGGCTTTGTTCTCATCCCAAGTACAAGAAAGGACAAAAGAGGAGATGAGGAAGGCCCTTCTTTGCCATGAAGGCACTGAAGTTACTAAGAGAGTGGGGCTCAATCATGGGGGCTATGGAAAGCCATATCTTCCCCCTGTCCCAGAAAGTGGCACTGCCCTGGTGGACCTAATTGGGCCTGACTCAAGCCGGTTCTTCACCATTTTAGGCATGCCCTATCAGTTTCTCCACAGTCCAGCCAGTGAATGGGCGGATCATGACGACTACCTGAACATGAAACAGGTTGTGGACAAGCTTCAGGTCGTCAATGAGGCTGCAGAGCGTGGTGTAAAACTTTGCCATGACTTTCTTAATGTTACCAGGGATGAGGAGCGCTTTCAAGAAGTCCTTCAAGTAGTTGAAAATGACAGACTCCGCGTTCCTAATCAGCGCAAACGATCATCTGTTTCCGAACAGAAATCATGGTTTCTTGCTCTAGAGAAATAATACCTTGTGAATATATGATAAAACCCCTTAATGTACCATGAGAGAATAAGAAAGATTAACTTTTTTGTGTTAGTGATAACAGCTTTTAATTAAGACAGGCAAATGATTTGTGTTAATATCCCTTATGATGGTTGTGTAATCTCATATATAGGCGCGTATGCCGTATAAGCAAAATCGCTATTTTTCAAATTGCTGGTGCTCACTCGAATATGCATGAATCTTCAAAAAATTGCACGTGGGTATTTTGTATGTCAATATGCAACACCAAAATTTTGAACAGCATTGTAGGACAAAGTTGGGGCAACTGTCACACCCTAATATATGTGTGTGTGTTTACTGGTGGTGAGTTAAATATATGAGCTGGTGAGTGCATTCTGAAAATTTAAAGATGATATTTTAAGTGGAGTATGGAGTAATGTGTGAAACACATTTTACAGCTTATATAATATATACAGGTAGTTGACAAAAGTAAATAGATGCATTGTTTTTCCATAGTTTTTTATTTGATAAGGAGTTGGTAAATAATAACAGATTGATTAAATCAATATATCTAGAATTGTGTTGCTTTCCCCTCTGCATTATGTAAAACTGACATGCAAGCATTATGGATTTCCTCAATTGTTTAAAAGTATGACAAGTTGTTAACTTTTATCCTAATGTAGTGTAGTAGCTAGTGCCTTCAGTTTTAATTCAAGACGTGGTGGTAGCAATTTTTGCATTATGCAAAACTGCGCGTGTCCATACATGGTATTCTGTATATGGTCAGTAACAAAAGTTTTGTCCCTCTGAAAAGTATAAAATATATAGATCCCATTTGTTTACCACTTCTACAATTTGTTCACTTCTGATGGTATTTGTAAACCATTCACGAAGGAAATACTTTTTTTCCTCCTTTTTTTCTTTTGCAATATGGTGGTGAGTTTGATATTTCATGATTTCTGCATGATGTATAAAGCAGTAGTACCAACCTTAAATCTGGAATTCAGTAATGTAAAGTACTTCAGCCATAATTTGTAAAGATATATAATTTAATTAATAATAATAATAATGTATTAAAGTTAAGACAAATTTAATTATAATAAGACGCGCAAAGTGAAGTGACATTGTGTCTGGTAAGTGGTTGAATGGGAGACCAATATACTGTTTTTTTTTTATTCTATAGCCATCCTTGGTTCTGAATTCCAGGTTGAGTTGTAGGTCCCTCTTATTGTATGACCTTTGATGTTGCAATGAATAAATAATGATAACTAACATGCAGTAGATTCTCTTAATATTTTACTCTGTGTGTGTAATCTGAAATTTCCTAACGTAATAATTATCAAAATGTATTAAACTGAAGGGAGTGTGTGAGGAAAACAAACATATTTTAGTACAACAAGAAAAAATGGTCCTTTTGATAATTTTCTTGTAGACATAATTCACGCCTTTTATGTCTGAAATGTATGCAATATAAATATTCACAGGTTTTATTATAGTTGAATTTGACCAAACTTTATATGCTAAACTTATAGATACAGTACTTATAAATTATTATTATTACAGTTGAAGTACGTCATGTTAACTGAATTCTAAATTTAAGGTTGGTACTAAATTGTTTTATGCATCATACACAAATGCTAAACTCACCACCACATTGCAAAAGAAAAGGAAAAAGAGAAAAACAAATATTTCCTTTGTGAATGGTTTAGTTGCTATGGTAAGTGAACAAATTGTAAAAGTGGTAAAGAAATAGGATTATTTATTTTATACTTTTCAGAGGGACAAAACTTGTGTGTGCGTGCGCGTGTATTATCTCTATATGGGCAATTCCACAGTGACATGTTGCATTCATGGAAATTTTTGTTGTTATTTCTCACAATTTCGCATAACTGCAAGATATACCGTACTATGTGATCCAACTTAGGAGACTACTTAGCAAATGCTTGGGGCTACAGATTAAAGTAGAAACTTCAGTTAGAAAACCTAATGCTCTCTTGGGAATGAATGAAGATGACTTTGACTGATGTTACCTGATTTTGACATGAGAAATATGTTAATGGTTAATGACTTTAGTCCGCAAACTATAAGCTTGGCTAGTATGAATTCTTATACCCAAGAAATTAACAAAGTTTATAAAAAGATATTTAAGATTGTTTATTGGAAGAAGAATAAAGGCAAAAATTTGTATGACTGATGTTACAAAATGCCCAATGTAAACAAAAATGTGAAAACTGAAAATTATAACTTCAAATGAACTTTTCTATTTCTGGCAATTAAAAAGCTAAGAACAGCAGCAGCTGCATATGCAAGGTGTATTGATTTACTTTTAAGATAGGGCATTTGTATCAATTACTACATTTTTATTCAAGCAATGTAAAATGCCTCACTCTAAAGATACTTTGCCATTTTGTAATTGTTGAATTCATGGTATTTGCAAAGTAATAATGCCCACTTCTAGGGAAGGTTATTTCCACAGTCTTTGAAGTGTTTTCTAACAGAATTAAGCATAAAATATCACAACAAAAAAAAATTTCATTGCTGTGTCCACAGTAGCATGGAAATGCCCATGTACTGTACTATATTTTTTAACTTTTAATTTAATATTTGGGTACTCGGAAGTAAAATATTGAAGCCTATCAGAATATTTAATCATCATTCTAATTTATAAGTGTGATTATTATAAAGTATTTGTGATGTAGAAATTATGCGTAAGCCCAGTTGGCTGACATTTCTTGACATTTTTCTATTATTATTAACCAAAGGAAACACAAGAAACATCGATCTAAGCACCGTAAAGATAGTGAAGGAAGTTCACAGTCAAATGAAGAAATTACAGGAAAGCTTCGTGCCGGTAACAAAGATAATGTTGATGAGTTTGTTGAAGAACTTCTTGACTCTGCTCTGGACAAACCTTCAAGAGGAAAACGCGAGCGAGAGGGAAGAGGGGTGGAAATAAAAAGGTCTTCAACTAGCAATGGTGTGATGGAATCAATGAGAATCGTTGTATCAAATGAGAATAATGGAAGTAATCATGAGGTAGGTCATTTGCATAGCCTGGTACAGTATGTAGAGCCCAAACTTCCCTTCTGTAAGGACTATTTGCGTAATGATCTTAAGGTGGATTCTCACCTTTATAAGTTATAAAGGTGCTACCCCTATTCTCCATATGCACAGGGAACAATGGGGCCTGGACCTCTTGTATGATTTTTATTAGTATATTCTTTTGCATAATAGCCTACTGTTTAGTTCACTGACAATAAATGCTAAAGCTTATTATTAAAATATTACAGTAAATTGTGGTAACTTATTATTTACGTACCATTATTAGGCTTTATATACAGTTTATAATTAATTTCTAATTACATCCACTTTCACTACACACAACACAGTTACTTTAATAATTTTAAGACTATTCTTAGAGTTAGTAAGCTTAATTGTGTACCTGGGCACCATGTCATATCAAGACTTGTTAAAAATACTCATACATACATGCTATATACATTATCAAAATCTCATTTCCCACTGAATTACAGTGACAAGGAAGAAACAGCCCAAACACAAAATCTTAAAAATAACTAAATAAAAATTTATTCTTACCCTTTTTTAAGCCTGTAAGTTTAGTAAGTAGTGATGAGGAAATTGAAGTAGAGGGTAGTGATGAGCAGTCCAGAAGTGTCACTAGAATGGAAGCAAGGAAAGCTGAAGAAATGTGCCTCGATTCTTCAGATTACCTTAACATAGATGAAGATCTCAATTTAGAAGAGTTGATGAAGCAAAAGGTAAGACTATTGTTACTGAATAAATTTCACTCCTTTTATTATTATTATTATTATTATTATTATTATTATTATTATTATTAAATATGTACTGTATAATACAAGGCCTACACACACGCAGTATATCCTTGCTAACACTTCAGAGATAACATGCACTTTCAAACAATATTCATCAAGTGAAGATGCTCAACAGCCAAAAATTAGTTTATGGAATTACAAATGCAAGCTCTTTTTGTTTCTACTTCAGGCAGCTCTGCAAGCGTGCTTGGGTGCTTATATGTCTGAAGAGGATGAAGAGGAGGAACAGCCTCCGCAAGAACAGCAAGCAGTCAAACCAATTGAAACAAAAATTAAAGTCTCTGAGAAGAAAGAAGAAAAGGCACCAAAAATGAAGGTCGATGTGGTCACCATATCAGACTCGGAAGATGAAAAGAAGGATAAGAAAAAAGACAGAGATTCTTATAAGTCAAAGAAACGCAAAAGAAGGTATTTTTTATATATATGTACTGTATAGACATTCACTGCATGCACTGAATGTGCAATAGATAAATATAGTAATTCTTAAGAGTATGTCATCCATGTAAACAAGCACATTTGAGTAGCTATTTGTTTCATAATAACTTAAACTGAATATAGTAAGAACAGAAAATAACATTAATTTGAGAGTTTTAGCCCCAAGAGGAGAATGAGAGAAGCCTAGAATGCTCATAGACTGAAGTGTGGTGGACAACCTTGGTTCCTTGGTTATTCTTGATCGCCATTGGTATTCTGAGGTACTGATGTTTGCTAGGTAACAGTAATTAAACTCAAATAGTTTTTTAATAGCTATTAATTTTTGTTACATATATACAAATAAAATATTAGTTCATATATTTTTCTCTTTCTACTGTGTGTGTTGTACTTACCAACGTCCTGCACACATTTATATATATAAACTTGAAACGGTAGGTTTATATATAAGTAGAGTAGATTGAAGGCTAATTATTATTGATTTTTTAAATCAACGAAACTGATAACTTCATAATTACGTCAATGCATTACTATTTTGCTTGAAAAGTATTAAATTTTAAAAGTAGTGTAGGTGTTTGTAGTAAAGGGTCATTTTGCTATATTAGGGCCTACTTAAAAAGCAGCTTTTGTCACTTTTTGTCAGCCATGAAGGAATATACATAGCCGTGAAATCAGATCTAAATATCTAACAGTTGTGCTACATATATTAAGTACACTTGCAATTTCTTATTTCTTTAGTGATAGATAATCCATCGAAATTTTAGGGTCCCATTTTGGGTTCATTTGAGATTCAATTTTAATAAAAATGAGTTGAAAGCTTAGTTCGTAAGAAGTTCATTAGGGTTGTTAAAATAGCTTGTTAAATTAACTTTATTTACTGGCTGCCAACTTCACTGTTTACAGGCATAATGGAGCTGTTGCACCTCCAGCTCTCTCTCTCACTGCTTGCCTCAGTAGCGTAAGTAACCGCCTGGGTTTAGCTACTCTCTTTTTAAGTCTGGAACGAAATTCATGGGAACTTCTAAATCGTTCTAAGAGAACATGAGATTAATTGTAGTGTGTCTGTTACATAATCACATAAGTTTAACATACGTAATTTTTCTAGGCTACCAAATTTTAATGTAGCCTCTTGATTATTTTCGTACATACAAAGATTTCACGTAAAAAGGTTAATCAAGCCTTGCATTAGAGAACATATGCCCAAAATATTTTATATAGTGTTGAAATTGTTCAATTCATATAAATTAAATTATATATATATATTATATATATATATATATATATATATAATGCAAACCCACAAAAAAAATTATTCCAAGCTCTTTCGTGTATTCAGAAGTACACCTCGTCAGGGAATGAAGGGAGAAGGCAAGATGACAAAAATATATACCTCTGTACAGCGGGACAGAAAAATAAAAAGCTTACCACATGATTAACAAGAGTTAATTCGAGGCAAAAGGTATTTTAACAGGATATTGTCAATTTTATACATTCCTGATTGAAATTATTTTTAAAATGAATAAATGCACATTCTAGAATATTCCTTTCAATTTTATCAATTTTATTTGTGTTTTTAACGAGCGCTTTAGAACTGTCCCACTTGATACTATAATTACAACTATACATATGGTTAAACAATGCATTAGAATTATTTGCTGTTTTATCCGTTTGGCCTATATATATATATTGAGTTAATTGTGTATATCCAATCGAATACACACAACCAACCGCATTATCCGGGCTATTCTTTATTTGGCGTGATTTAATTAACAGCATTATTATACAGTTATACTTAAGACTACATTGATACCAATTGCTTTAAGTAAAGTCGGAAGTTATTGAAAATTAACATGGTAAGGTAGGCTAAGGATATTTTTATGCTCAAATTCCTTTACAGTTACACTATTATAATACCTATTCTTGGCTTTCCTAAGGCAGTTATCTAAAAATGAAATAGGATAACATAATTTAGTACCAATATTCATGATATTGCATAACTCGGAATCTAAAAATTCAGGACTGACAACTCTCAATGCTCTAAGAAACATAGCAGAGAAAATAGAAGATTTAATTGAGAGATGATGGTCAGAATAAAAATGCACATAAGATCCAGAAAAGATAAAATTGTCATTTTCGTTTTCAACCGTGAACTTAATAGATGGGAGTAAATTGTTGAGCCTACCAAGAAATAAGTTAACATCCAAATTGTTAGGCCAAAAACATAAAATATCATCTACATACCTGTACCAAACAAGGTTAAAATTAACAATAGTAGGCAAAATTCTGCTTTAAAAAAATTCCATATATAAGTTTCTGTTAAACATTTTATTAAGATCCTCCAGTGGATCTCTGTTTAGAGGTTTGTACGCAGTGGTGTAGTGCTAAATAAAGAAGTGAGGGAACGCATTTTGAAAGTATTACTCAGATGCGGGAGGGGCAATGGCGAGCGCGGCGAGCCCATACAGCTGGGGGTCCAGGGGCACTGTAAGCCCCCCGGGAAATCTTTTGAAATCTGACCAATTTCAGGAATATTTTGAGGTCATATGCACTGGATATTAGGATATATTCCAAGGTTGAAGATGCAGTATTTCCAGTGTCATTAGATATATGACATCCAGTACGATCAATAAAAATAGCTAACAACTGGAATGATTAACTAAAAAAACGTTAACAACTGGTACGCCGTGGTGACTGTTTCATCAGATCTTTATAGGCTAGCATTGCCTCAGTCGAAGCTAAAAGAAATGAAACAGTTAATGATTCTTTCTCATATTTCTTCTAGGGGTGGGAATTAAAATTTCATGGTTAGAGATTTGTAAGTTCGGATTTATTTGAAATAGTGAGGGAACGCCGTTCCGTCTACCAAAAAAAGTAAGGGAACGCCGTTCCCACGCGTTCCCACAGCACTACACCACTGTTTGTACGTATCGCGGTCACTCAATGAAGTATTCATCTTTTCAATCTTACTGATTTACTTAAAGCAATTGGTATCAGTGTAGTCTTTAAGTATAATAATGCTGTTAAATCACGCCTACTAAAAAATAGCCTGGATAATGCGGTTGGTTGTGTGTATTCAATCAGATGTACACAATGTAATTCAGTATATATAGGCCAAACAGGTAAAACAGCATAAATATGCGTGTAGAACAGCAAATAATGCTAATGCATTGTTTAACCATATGTATAGATATAATTATAGTATCAAGTGGGATAGTTCTAAAGCGCTCATTAAAAACAGATATAACTGAAAGGAATATTCTAGAATGTGCATTTATCCATTTTAAAAATAATTTCAATAACAGTGCAGGAATGTATAAAATTGACAATATTCTTCCTGTTAAAATACCTTTTGCCTCTAATTAACTGTTAATCATGTGCAAATCTTTTTATTTTTCTGTCCCGCTGTACATAGGTATATATTTTTGTCGTCTCGCCTTCTCCCTTCATTCCCTGACGAGATGTACTTCTGAATACACGAAAGGTCTTGGAATCATTTTTCTTTTTCCTTGTGGGTTTGCATCATTCATTGATTTCACGTGTTTAATTGTGACATTCATCCCATATATATATATATATATATATATATATATAAGTTTTAGATGCTGATATAAATGATGTAAAGAATTCCTGCTAAAAGTAATCGATCATCAGGAAACTTGGAAAAGAAACTTTCCCCAGACTTCAGCAGTTTTATTTAATCTTGGTATGCCACTCGTGATATGAGTATTTTTAAAGTATATGTATTGATATAACATATTCTGTTTTAGATTCTGATTTGTTGTTGAAACCAATTCATAATAGTTTGTGAATACAGATATATCAATACATAATTATAGTAACATCCGGGAAGTATTTTTGGACCTATAGTAGTTTCTGTTAGTAAATCGGAGATTTGAACAAGTTTATGAATTTATACGAAGGAAAAACCCGTAAGTCCGTAGGAACTACGTGAAGTAGTATGTAAAAGACTTAAGCTGGGGAATTTTAGTCCTTAGTAATGTGAATAATTGCGGGAGGTTTTGAAACTAGCGTACTCGTAGGTATAATTTTTTGGTAAATTGCCTGAGAATGATTGATTTAAATACTGACTGTAATTTGTTAAAGCGTTCGTAGTTCTAATAACGCAATAATTGATTTGTAAAATTTGTTTCGATCCTGCACCAATCGAAAATATTAAATTTTCATAAATGCGCCTCGGTGGTGCGATAGTTAGCATCGCTGACTGCGAATCCATTGGCGCGAGCGGGCGGCACGCACCCAACCCAGCTCTTCATCCTTCCTTTTGTTGGTAGGTGAATGGGTACCATAAAAATATCCCCGATGAGTTGGGGTGCTGCTGAGGGTTGAACGTGGGTCCATTCTGAATATTTGTTAACTCCCCACTCCATTCGAATAAATAAATAAGGCTCCAAACAAATGGCGTCATTAATCTTAAGCTGCGTGCCAACAAAACTGGTGGATGACGTAATGAATTTTGTGTATTTTTACGCTCTATTTTTAGTTCCGTAATTAATGAGTGGTTTTGGTCTTCAAATATGTTGGTTAAAGGTCTTATCTTATGTTATTAAATATATAATTTTAATTAAGTTTAACTACTAATGAGGCACAGACTGTAGGATGGCTTGGGGAATTCAAAAATTTTGTTTTCGTTGTTTCCATGCTAAACTAGA
The DNA here is from genome assembly GCA_023014485.1 of Bathynomus jamesi. NCBI lineage: Eukaryota > Metazoa > Arthropoda > Malacostraca > Isopoda > Cirolanidae > Bathynomus > Bathynomus jamesi. Next base: position 13,341 of record JAJOZX010005796.1, on the reverse strand, counting down.
GCCTACTCATTTTTATCCCTCTAAAGATGTTTTCCTTTATTAAAATTCTTGTCGATTGATGCAGATTACGAATTTCTACGTAAATTCCTTCCAGTTATAGGAATTGTTAAACCTGACGCTAAAATAGGTTAGGACGTTGAACCCTCACGGAAGCTAATTTCACAAAGGTAGGCCTGATACTTAATTATCCCCTCGCCAAATAAATTTTGATGAGCCCCACTAGATTGAGCATTCCCGTCCATCTGTTCGTCACGTTTTCTTGTCCACACTATAACTTTTGAACCATTCGTAAATTGATGAAATTTATGGTGTTCTTCAGTAAGCTAAGACCATTAACTGACAAATACTCTAGAGTCTGGACATTCGGTAATTAAGCAATGAATTATATACTGGAGACGCTGAGCCGATTACGATTTATGATGGTTATTTTATGCTGGAGACGTCGTATAATGCGCTCTCTTATTGGCTGTTGATGCTCGCTTTAGGAACGGGAGGGACATTTTGCCTGTGTGCCCAGATTCGCTGCTTTTTGTGGGCTGGGTTTGATTTTGGATGGAAAATTGTGAATGAACGATTGTCAGGTTAAGTGATGAATGGTTTCAGTTCGTAATCATCGGAATACCTGGAGGCCGGATTACCGAATGTATAGTGTATTTGATAGTGATAAGGTTTATTGGCAGGATACAAATGCCGTAAAATAGTACAGCATTCTTGACGGTAATAAGCTATAAGATAAATCAAGCCATGATAAATTTTAATACTAAAAAGTATGACTAAAAGAGAAATAAAAATAAGACTCGTAGCTACTGAAACAAGTACTGTAATTATAAAAACTACCCACTGTTAAGACTACAAAAAGAAAAGGAAGTAAAAAGTACGAGCAGTGACATATATATATATAATTATATATATATATATATATATATATAATATATATATATATATATATATATATATATATATATATATATATATATATATATATATATATATATATATATATAATCAGGGGCGATGCCAGGCTTTTGTGGATACTCAGGCTCAAACCTTTCAAGCATATATATATATATAATCAGGGACGTGCGGTGCGTAATAACTCAGGATAGGCAGTAGGCACTAATAAAATCAATTGCCAACAAAAGGTCTGAAAACTGTATTAACAATAATTACCATCGAAATAGAACTTCATAGCTATTTTATACCAACTAATATCCCGGTAATTAATAAAAATATTAAAAGTTAAAAATAAAATTTTAGTTATATAAGTATTTACTTACATTATTTGTAGCGTTGTCACGTTGCTACATCATACGCCCACCCCATGGGTTGCTTCGTAAGCAGGTTAAAAATTGTCTTTATTTCCTATTGTTTTAAAGGAAAAAGCTTGGATTGACGGCACGCGCTACGAAGAATTTAGCTATTATAATTTATATGCAGGATAAAAAGCATAGCAATATGTGCCTCCTTCAGCATTACACATAATGCTACATACAGAATTAGCATGAAATTTGTATGTATTTTAAGAGAAAGCATTAAGGAACTGAAAGAATGAAGTTTAAATAACGAAAAAAGTTACTTTTTTAGATTTTATGCTAGGGCAGGCACTGCCTACCTCGCCTACCCTTAGTGCACGTCGCTGATTATATATATAAGCACACCGGACAAAAAATTAGTCACCCCTAATAGCACCGATAGTAGGAAGTTCAAGGTCACACAGAGGGCGCTGATGTAGCATTGGTAAGTGACAAGTAGCGGTGACGTAGCACACAGGATCAGATCTGTTTCGTGAGGTGGTGAAGAACAAAGTGTGTGTTGGATATAGTCTGCAAAATGGGTCGTGAGGCAGACGTTACTCAGTGGCAAAAAGGAGCCATCGTGTTTGGCAGAGCCCACGGACACAAAATGACTGAAGTAGCCCAATTTGTTGGTGTGTCAACGCGTACTGTCCAGCGAGTTTACAAAGAGTAGTGTAGTTCGCAATCAACTGACAATCGACGGCGTAACTGTGGCCGGAAAACAATTCTCGACAATAGGGCCGCCGCCATGTTTCTCGTCTAGTAACTGCAAATCGTTTTCAAACCAGAGTACAATTGCTCCAAGAAACCAATGAGGTTCTCCAGCGACCAATTTCCGAACGGACATTGCGACGAGAACTGCATGCGATGGACATCTGGAGCAGGGTACCACGGAAGAGGCCGCTGTTAACAGCAAGTCACAAATTGGCACGTTATAAATGGGCTCAGAGGCACAAAAACTGGACTGCGGCAGATTGGAAACGTGTAATTTGGTCCGATGAGTCCCGTTTTTGTTTGTTCTCCAATGATGGGAGGCGACGAGTACATCGCAGGTCCAATGAAGCCTTTAATCCTGAATGCGTCGAAGTTGTTGTTCAGGCTGGAAACAGAAAGTGAAGCGCAGGACTCTGGCGGAACTTCGGGACCGGCTGATGAACGAGTGGCAGCAAATCGATGTTCAGTACATGCACAACCTCGTAGAGTCTCTGCCTCGCCGGATTCGTGCGGTTATCAAGGCCAGAGGCGCCGTCACACGTTATTAGGTACATTCTGAGAGGGGTGACTAATTTTTTGTCCGGTGTGCTTATATAAACTGTATAATTTGGTACTTGTTTTATTGTGATATGTATTATGTATGATAATTAGAATATTTTTAACTGGCATAAGTTTAGGAAATAAAATATCGCCTTACCTTATTTATTTATACATGAACTCCAATCTATTAATTAGTTCTTTCACCAAATTTTTCCTTGAAGTAAATTAATTTTTAAATGTTAGTAACTTGGACAATTATTTTCCACCCATCCCACCTTATAATTCAAAAAAAAAAAAAAGATTTGGCAATCAGCGCAGCATTTTGGACATTGGCACAGCAGCAAGTCATCAGGCAGAAACGAATTTGCCTAATAAATAAATCAATTAAAATACTAATTAACTTTACATATAGTGAATATCCAAATGACTTTATAACGTTATAAATAAATCATAAGATTTACATCTTAACAGGTTTCAAAGAGACGTCAGGCTTAAAATTGTTTGCTGACAAGACGTGGAATTGTGCATTTTTGTGCGAGTTGTAAGGCTATTTGAGAAGATGCATAATAATACAGTAATAATTAACTTTATGTACAGTCACAGTGTATATGCAAATAGCAATATTTTTTTTTATTGGGGTTGTTCAACCTCCTTCGCAACATCTAAGGTCATATGACGGAGGGGACCTACAGCTTTACGTGGGATCCGAACCACGGGTCGCTACATTATCTGGGCGCGGAGGACGGTCTCCCATCCAACTACTACCCAGACCCAATGTCGCTTAACTTCGCTGATCTCCGGGAAGCGGTGTTACGACATTGGCCACGACGTAGCCCTAAATAGCTATATAACCTTATTTATAAATCCTAACACGTTTTATAAAGTAAGGATATCTGACTCAAAATTTTTAGCCATATATCTTCCCGCTCTTCCCGCGTCTCTCTCCCTACCCGCACTGAGGAAATGGGGTTTAGATGATAGGTAGATGGATGGAAATTTTTAGCCTGACAACTTGACAAGAGATGGGATTGTGTATTGTTAGTTTTTTTTTTAAGTCCCTAGCAGGAGAAATAACAGGCTAGGCTCAGCCTGACCTGCCTGGTCCCTCTCCGTCACCACTGATATACCGGGTGGCCCAAAAAAAATGGCACCAATTTTGAGAAGTGATATCTCAATAACCATTGCAGCTAGGGACTTAAAAAAACAACCAAATGAAAGATAATTTTTTTCTCTTTAAATACTTATTCTATGGCTTGATGGTTATATGCCCAAAATTGGCTTCCAAAAAAAATATACAAAAAAAAGTTGCGCATTTATATTTATTCCTTGATCCTAATTTTAAATGAAATTTTTCTATTCCAGACCCCTCAAGATGGGATTGAGAGAATCTGATAAGAACATTATACAAGCACTACGTGAAGAAAAAGGATATTCATTAAACAAATCCTTTACGAATTTCCAAATAGAAATTGGAAAAAAAGAACTGTGGCACATTTTTTACAAAAACTTAAAGAAACCGGCAGCAGTCAACGGCGTCCGGGAAGTGGTCGACCAGAAACTATTAGAACGCCAGAAAACATTGAAAAAGTAAATGAAATGGTTTTAAGTCAAGAGGAACAACCGGGAACAAGTAAAAGTGAACGTGAAGTTGCGAAAGAAACCGGGATTTCACGTCCATCAGTACAGCGAATAATTCGCTGTACTGATGAACGTGAAATCCCTGTTTCTTTCGCAACTTCACGTTCACTTTTACTTGTTCCCGGTTGTTCCTCTTGACTTAAAACCATTTCATTTACTTTTTCAATGTTTTCTGGCGTTCTAATACTTTTTGGTCGACCACTTCCCGGACGCCGTTGACTGCTGCCGGTTTCTTTAAGTTTTTGTAAAAAAATGTGCCACAGTTCTTTTTTTCCAATTTCTATTTGGAAATTCGTAAAGGATTCTGTTTAATGAATATCCTTTTTCTTCACGTAGTGCTTGTATAATGTTCTTATCAGATTCTCTCAATCCCATCTTGAGGGGTCTGGAATAGAAAAATTTCATTTAAAATTAGGATCAAGGAATAAATATAAATGCGCAACTTTTTTTTGTATATTTTTTTTGGAAGCCAATTTTGGGCATATAACCATCAAGCCATAGAATAAGTATTTAAAGAGAAAAAAATTATCTTTCATTTGGTTGTTTTTTTAAGTCCCTAGCTGCAATGGTTATTGAGATATCACTTCTCAAAATTGGTGCCATTTTTTTTGGGCCACCCGATATATATTAAAAAGTAAATAAAAAAAGAGGACTACGGTGATAGAAATAACAGTAATACACGTAAAGATACAATAAATAATAAAATTCATAAATATAAAAAGTTACATATAATGGGATGGCTAATGTAGGAATTAAGTGGAGCTATAGACAAATGCTTTCATACCAATATAAAGCAGGACTGATGAATAGCTTGGATAATTAGATTGTCTGAATTTTTATTTCTTCGCATTGACTGTATGTAATGAGCACGTCTTGTTACTTCAGGGAGACTCGGAACGTTGCTGTTAACGAACATTTGAGAGGCTGAATATCTTAAGAGGTAACTTATGCAGCAGTCTATAGGTAGGATCTGTTGTAAAGCAAATTAAGGGTTCTGCAGGAGCCTTTTTTTTAATTAACCCAGAGTTGCTACCCATAAATATTAGTGCAGAAAGTACGAAAAAGAGTGTCTTTAACTTCACTCGTACAGAATTTGAAGTACCTTATAATCATGTTTACCTTAGCACAGTAACTTCGATATTGTTTCTTTATGTCAGAGTAGTCACTCAAGGTGCTGGTGATAGTTTGACCCAGATAATTAAATTCTTGTACCTGATATATTGGTTTGTATCTCATTTTGAAAATAATAATAATAATAATAATCGTTTGGTTTGAGCTTTTAGGATGGAATTGCATAACCTTAGTTTTAGTAACATTAAAATTAATGTTATTGTTCTGTGAATATGATTCACAAATTTTTATATGATCCACACCCTTCACCGAAAGGCTTATTAACAGCATATCATCAGCATAGACCAAGTTATTTATTCTCATGCCATCTATACAGCATCCCACTCTTGTTTCATTAAGAGAAGCAATTAATCCATCAATTTATATATATTAAACAGCAGAGGAGAGAGTAAGGATCCTTGTCTAACCGCATGAGAAACCAAAACATTGCCCCATCTAACGATAAAAGTTTGGTGTGTGTACCAAAATTTCAATAAATTTAAAACATAGGGGAACATTCTGTCTTCTATTTTTTTTAAATAGAATATTGTGATTCACTCTATTGTATGTTTTGATTATATCCAAAACACGATTATAAATAGTTGAATTACTGACAGTATATCTAAATACAACCCCCTTCTAAACATAAATACACAGGGCCTTTTAAAACCAAACTGATTAGGAGACGTCCATAAATAATTATTTAGTCAGCGTAGCAAAAGTTTCTCGAGTAATTTGGAAGAGGAGGCAACAGCAATAGGCCTGTAGTTATCGCTGAATAGAATGTCCCCATATTTATTTTTGACAAGGGGTGTGATATAAACCCTCATAAACTCTGCAGGAATATAACTGTGAGCATGTAATTAGATATGAAGACTGATCACATCATTAGCATACTTTAAATGTTCATTTGACTGGTCATCTATTCCTGGTGAGGCTCCTGTCTTTAGCTCTTTAATCAGACTTAATTTCAGGCATTAAAGTCCATGTATATTTTCACTGGCCCCACCTAATGTCTTTCCATTGCAATATACATTGAGATTAATTCTCCCCATGCTGTTTAAAGATGTCTGAGTATTTTCTTTTCCAAACTTAGCTATTTCTACCCCAGACACTCCAGTTGTTGATGGGATGGCATTCTTAGCACCCGTTTCTTTCTTGACAAATTTCCAGAATTTGTTAATATTATTATTATTTAAATTAGCCTCTCAGGCTTTTGAAGCTCGAATGGAATCTCGTTCCTGTTTACATCGTCTTACGGCTGCTTTATAGTGAGCCCTACTACTACTACTATTTATGTAAGCTACCCTTTTCTAGGACGACCAAGGAGACACCATATATCGCAATCATCCTTTGATTCCCTTTTCAGTAGGCCTATAAAATTATTCCATCCAGGAATAATTTTAGTATGAACGTTGTACGATTTAATCCAAGGCCTTTCTGCTTCCTTTAGTATGGATGTTATATCATTATAATATCTATCAACAAGTTTAAAGTGAGAATCATTTGAACAGGAATTACTACAGTCATGACGCAATAATTCTAAATTATTAAAAAGGTTCTCTGTCCTATCTTTATACTTTTTCTGCTGCATATTAACCTTAGACCAGTCGACACGTTTATTTCTGCCTGATGAGACGGTAATCAATCCGTCAAGTACCTCCATTCATATAGCTGACACGTGAAAGTATTGCTATTTGTACCTAAAATTCTACATAACTTATACTTAATTTAGCAGACTCGCACATGGTACGCAATTCTACAAGGAATTCTGATTCCACATCGGTATTAAAGTCCCCCATTATTATGCACTGCGAATATTGTAGTTTATCAGAAAGTTACTTAATTTTATAGAAAAAAATCGATGTATTCATATAAATAAATTACTGCCATTATTGTAAGGTAAATAGCAATTCACAATTAAGAGACATTCATTGTTTATCTGAAATTCATTATCTATCAATCTTTCATTATCCCTCGAGAGAGATCTTACGTAGTTTGTTCAATTTTTTTCTGATTAAGAAACCAACTCCACCAAAGGGTCTACCATAAATTAGATCGTTAGATAAGTCTACAGTAGGTGAAGATGCATGGTATATGAAGTCTTCGTGAATCCTAGCTAAAAAATTTAATTCCTGCTTAGGCAACCAGTGTTTTTGCAAGAGTACCAGGTCACATTATTACAAATGTTATGAACATCTACAAATGAATTTCTTATTGATCCTAACGTTATGTGAAACTAATCTCAACATATTAACCGCTATGAGTTTGTATGCATGTATATTTATTCATTTATTTATTTAATTATTTAATTATTACCCCCAAAGTTACGGTACTCATTAATTATGAAAATAAAAAACACGCTTTAAAAATTTACAAAATTCACTATTTCGTCACCCTTATTGTTGGTACGCAGCTGAAGATTGATAACGTTTTGGTCTGGAGCCATATTGGTTAATCAGTCGGTGAATCAAGAGAATAAAGCCACAGTAAGAAAGATTAATTAGAAGCCCAAGTTTTCAACCTATTCTAAGGTCTTCATGAATAGGCTGAAAGTTTTTGCTTCTAATAAATTATTTCTTATTGTGGCTTGATTCCCTTAATTCAGCGTCTCGTAATTGAGAATATTCACTCGACAATTACTGATTTTTTTTTCAATATTTTGTTGCAAGGCTTTTAAGTTTAAAATTAGCTCAGTTCTACTCAGAGCCTGTAAGTTTGTTAAAATTACGATTATACTTAATTTATTGCTAGTACTTCGTTTGCAGGCTTTTTTTAAGAATATACAAAATTTATCTACGTTATGTACTATCGAAGCATATATAGGGAAGCGCCAGAAAAAATGCAAGGGATTCTGATGCCGTGTTCCTCAGGCAGGTTTTCACGAATTTCTATTTTGTAGAGTGAAGTGAGAAAATTTGGACCCACAGTACTGAGCATACCACTGATAACTGAACAGCAGATGAAAGGGGTAGAATTATTCTAGGACTGTAAGTCGCTGATTGAGACTCAAAGACGTTCCCACGTCTTTCCGCAAATCCTTCCCAAAATATGTAATTCTGCGAGTTCACTACACTATTCGAGTGAAAACGAGCCTTCTCTGTAAACCACACGTTATTAATCCAGTTTCCATTCTCATCACTCTTTTTGCTAAACTATATCCACATATTCACTCGAGCATGTTTGTCAAAATCGGTTAGCTTTTCCACCACCTGGATTCTGTATGGGAACATCTGTATAGTTGAATGCTGGACAGATACAATGTTTGCTCTAGTCTGGACGGTTGTGGGTCTCCCCTATGCGCCTTTATTTATATTTAGAACTGTCCACTTGTGTCTGTACTTCTTAACAGTGCTGCGAATCGTGTAATCAGTCGGCGCAGTTCGCACATTGACCACCGACTTGCAATCCAAGACGAATTCTGCCACTTTCATGGTCTGTTGAGTTGTCAGTGGCATCCTCAGCGCTGTGGATCCAAATCTTCTCTTAAGAATCTCCCATCTTTCCTTACTTCACTCAGCAATACAGGGGGGCGCTCAAATCGGGAGAGTGAGGAGCCTAGCAAACTCCGTCCTCCTGGAGATGATTTCTGCCCCAAACTTCTCTTGCAGCAAATTTAGTGTGCCGTTGCCGTATTGGGTGTAGCACCATCTTGCTGAACCCACTGAAACCGAAAATTAAGTTCCCGGCGTCGTCGCAGTGTAGTGTAAAATTTTCTGATAACCTCTTGGTAACGCTCCTTGTTGACAGTCGGTGTTTGTTGATTGTCATCTTCAAACCATAGCGGACCGATAATGCAATGTGGAGAGGCTTCTCTATAAATTCATCAGGTGGTTCAGTTCCCCAATACCTATAGTTCTGCCAGTTCACGACACCATTCAAATGAAAGTGCGCTTCGTCTGTAAACTACACGTTCTTGATCCAGTCCACATCCTACTCCATCCTTTCGTTGAACTTGGTGCACATCTTTACTCGGTCATCCTGATCAGTTAGCTTCTGTCCTTAAGGATGTGGGTTTCAAAAGTTTGCCGGATGGATTCAATGCGCGGCTGGTTCGTGACCTTCCCGATGCTTCCCTATATCGATTTAGAACTGTTCCCTTGTCCTTGATTTTCTTAATGCTGTGGATAGTCTTATCAGTTAGTGTAATTTGCACATTAAAATGGTGGCGGTATCGTCTTTGCGTCTCCACCACTGACTTAAGTCCAAGAAAAATTCTACCACTTTTATCCTTTACTTACTTACCAACACCATGCTTAGTCTTTTGTCTTCAAATCTTGTCTAAAAGATTCTCTCGGGTATTCTTTCCTTGATCTGAAAAGAATACACTAATAATTTTAGTAATGACGTATATTCAAAACCCCCGAGTTTTGTCAAAATTTGATGATAAAAACCCACTCTAATAGACAGAGTTTATTTCCACAACAGTTTCGATGCCCACTGGCATCCTCTTCGGGTGGATACAGAAAAACGAATGAACCAAAAACAAGAGGGAAAACAGTCCAGGGACCATTGAGAAATTCGCACCGAGGTTAGATCCCGTTCTCCCGACACCGGAAGGGCATTTTATTAAAGGGTCCCGCTTACAAGTACATTCGCACAAATTAAAACTATCTTCTTGTTCTATACATACAGATTCTCTTATATTGACATAATTACTGCATTTATTATTACCTTTACGTTTTTTAAACATTATTACCTTTACTCTTATTACATTCATTTTATTACCTTTATTATTGCATTTACGTTATTTCCACATTTATTACTTTTATTATTATATTTACATTTATTACTATTACGTTTATTATTCCATTTACATTTTACCGTAAAAACGAATGAACCAAAAGCGAGTAAGGAAACAATCCAGAGACCTTTAAGAAATTCACACTTAGGTTAGAACCCGTTCACCCGACGCCGTAACGGATTTTTTGACCAAGAATCTCATTAGACTGTCCAGCAGCTTATAAGTACCTTCGCACAAATTAAAATTATCCACTTGTTCTATCCATACAGATTCTATTATTTTTCGTTTGACGTAATTATTGCATTTATAAATTAACTTACTTGATTCCCAATCTATAGCATGATCATTTTGGCTGGCGTGATAAAAAATTGCATTATTAGTATTACAACTTCTGAAGGCATATTTATGTTCTTTAATACGGGTTCCAATATTTCTTCCAGTTTCTCCTACGTATACTAAATCACAACTTTTACAGGGAATGCCGTAGACACAGGCTTCTTCCTGTTTTGCAACGTTATTCCTAACCAATTTACTTTTTACAGTAAACGAATATTTGAACGCCAAAGCAAACTTAAAATCTTTCGTCAAAGGTTTTACTTTTTTTGGCTCTTTCTAAGCCGGCACTGTAAGGCAAACTCTCATATTGTTTTTGGTTAACTGAAGGTTCCCGAGGGGCATAAAAAGATTTTCTGGCTTTAAAATACGCCTTTCTGATGAACCACTCAGGATATTTTAAATCCTTAAAAATGTTCCAAATCTTTGAATTTTCCGGGTCCAGCAAATGTGGGCTACAAATCCTGAGTGTTCTTAGAAACATGGAAGAAATAATTGAGCTTTTAACCCCCTTCATTATGATATGAAAAATAATGAATGTACGAATTACAATGAGTAGGTTTTCTATAGACCGTGAAATTGGGCTTTCCGCTTTCGTTAATGACCAAAACATCTAGAAAAGGTAATTGTTTGTCGTTCTCCCATTCATATTTAAATTTAATAGAGGGAACAAGATTATTCGTTATGTAGATGATAGTTTCTCATTTTGGCCTGACCACTGGAACAACTTTGACACTTCCTTTCAGTCATTAAATAATCTTGTTCTCTCTATTAAATTTAAATATGAGTAGGAGAACGATAAACAATTACCTTTCCTAAGATGTTTTGGTCATTAACGAAAGCGGAAAGCTCAATTTTACGGTCTATAGAAAACCTACTCATTGTAAATCGTACATTCATTATTTTTCATATCATGATGAAGGGGTTAAAAAGCTCAATTATTTATTCCATGTTTCTAAGAGCACTCAGGATTTGTAGCCCTTCAGGTGTCGGGAGAACAGGATCTAACCTAGGTGCGAATTTCTTAATGGTCCCTGGACTGTTTTCCCTCTTGTTTTTGGTTCATTCATTTTTCTGTATCCACCCGAAGAGGATGCCAGTGGGCATCGAAACTGTTGTGGAAATAAACTCTGTCTATTAGAGTGGGTTTTTATTATCATAATAATGTTTTGCAGATAACTCCAATTGTAGATAAAAAGGATTATTTCTATTGTAAACTTGAATATTGCTGAGAATTGTTTGTATTGCTTTAGTATTTTAGTGTACATAAAAATCCTTTCAATATATATAAAATTTGGAATATAAAGAATCATTTTGTGATAGTATTAATAGTTATAACAGGCGATGAAAATTTCCATGATTAGGTTAGCTTCGTCCTTAAAAGCTCTTAAAAATAAATCCCACTTTTACCACAATAACTACATTCGTAAGAATATATAAAAATAGACCCTTGAATTTCAGTTACCTGCTTCGCAGAATTGTAAGATAACAAATTAAATCACTTTCTTCCTCCTAACTTCCTATGAAATGAAAGAAAAAAGACTAGAAACTAGAAACTTTTACAAGGATTAGAATCTTTAAGAAGATTTGAAAGTTATCTTAATAGTTTTAAGTAAATGTTTTCATCAGATACACTATAGATAGACCATTGTCCTTTTCCTTCTTTCCACCGAGTTCTTTTTAGGGTCATAGAAGGCTATAGAATTTAGTGGAATGAAAGAATTTCTTACAGCTCTACCTTTCCTTTTCACCCAACCCCACCCCACTGTAATATTCCTGGCTGAAAACTTCGCAATCCATAGGCTACTTTCACAATTTACTTAGAGCTTTTGATAGTAATTTCTCTTATCATGAGACTGAATGGCTATAAGATTTAAGTCGTAAATAAGTCGAAATCTGGTGCCACTGTCTCCAAGAATCTGATGTCTGATACAATGTGAATTCCGAAGTCACCAACCATAGCCGTACATAATAATAATGATAATAAATTAACACTCCTAAGTTAAAAGTTAAAACTCCAGCAAAATACTACGGAAGCGCAATAAGTGTTGCTGGACTTTTATTTTTAATGGTACGCGTATCGATAGCTTTAGAGTAAAATGAAATGTTTGGTTGCGATTTTTTTATATTTTTTCTCGCTTCGCCCATATGTAATATATCGTGTTTTTTATAACCCCTCCGGGACTAATTTCGACTGACATAGGATAACAAATAAACAAAATCTTTTAAGATTACAGTTTCGGAAAAAGTCTGCCATCTAGAAACAAAATTTATAAAAAGCATAAAAAATTAACGGTTTCAAAAACAAAACTCGGTCATTATTGATTAGTAACTTTTTATGCATTTTGCTTTTGAGAAAGTTTGTTTCCAGGCAAACCTTTTTTTCGAAAATACGTATATTTCCACAAAATTATTTCTCTCAAGTGAAATAATTCTCATAAATTCCTGAAATAAACTAAACGCCAGTTCTTAATGCGTTCAATATTGTCCTTACACACGCTCGTGGCGTTTATGTTCAATAGTACTGAGACCATCTAGACTACGCAACACGCACATCATTATGCTGTACTTAGTCACTGATACAAACCCCCCAATTAAATAGCTTCATCTGTTAGCACTCGCGATATTTTTAATTTTGTACTGCTTATTTTCTCAGTACGTGGCGCACGAGTCATTTCATATATGGAACCAGTTTGTGACGTCATCGAGCTTTTAAAATGGTAGTATACATCATGATTAGAAAATTATTTATATTTCCTTAAATTGGAATTCGGCTGTTATATACATTTAGTTAAAAATATTGTAACACATTGGTTTAAACCCAATTGTTTTTGTGTAATGTGTTCTGAAAAAGACTTGAAAAATGAATGAATGAATGAATGCCGGTTTGATTTTTGTCGTAGTTGTCACCGCACCCAAAATTCAAAAGTTTTGAGAATTGATGAGAGCTATAAAGGAACCAAAACG
>JAJOZX010005795.1:287500-295039 GCA_023014485.1 Bathynomus jamesi | reverse complement strand
TACACACACACACACACCACACATATATATATATATAATATATATATATATATATATATATATATATATATATATATGTGTGTGTCGGGTACAGTATGACTCAATTAACAGGATTACAAAGTTTTTGCAATAAAATGTTATGAATTTCGCTGTGTTAAGTCTTCACCGAATTTTCTTTTAAAAATTGGCAACCCGTTTAAAAAATATGCGTATGTAAACTATATATATATATATATATATATATATATATATATATATATATATATATATATATATATATATATATATATATTACAGTATATTTAATGATGCAACCGTACTGGTCCGGGTCAGGCTTCAAAAGAGATGGTCCGACCGCTATTTTTAAGTATTTTCAAGAATATTGTCTGAATTTTAGCCAAAGTACTTGCTTGCTTTAAGATCAAAGATGCAATCAAAGTAGCACATCTTATTTTCATTTATAAGTGTAAGAACAAAATCATTAACTTACAATAATTTACACTATTCTGTAACTCATCAAGAAATTCATTCATATCAGACTAGAAATTGATCAAAGCGCGTTATTCCTCAATTTAGATTAGTCTTCATCTCGGAGATTACCCATTTTCATTGGATTGAAACTATGGAATGATTTAAATGCTGATAGAAAAAATATTCAAACAAATTCGTTTAAAAACAAGTTGAAATCTCGATTAATAATGAATAGTGGAATATTTACTAATAATTTCTAAGGCTAAGTGTACATTACTCTATTACTTGTTCATTTCTCTGTCTAACTATCAATTCTTTGGTGTCATGTCTACTACAATGATGACTTTGTATTTGTTTCATATCTAATAATAATAATAATTAAAGATTAACCCTTTCGAGAAAGGGCCTAGAGAAAAATGTGTACCGCACAGACGGCAGTTGGGACCAAAAATGAAGTTTCACAATGTTTTTTTGCTAAAAATGTTGAATTACGATGTAAATTAATAGAAAAACTTAACCCTTGTGCGGGCGGAACGTAGGTCCCACAGACAGCGTTTCTTTTACGCCCACTCAAACTCGGGCGTGAAAATTAAGATCGTATGACGTACGTACGAATAGTTAGTTTGTGGTGATCATTCGTACTTCGTACGTAGTTAGGACTTAAAGGATTAATATATATTGTATTTCCACTATTAATTCATTTGTGTATTAATCATAATTTAAACGTGACTCATATATCATGTATTATTATATACATCTAATTGATCTGAGAGCCCACTAAAGCCTAAAGATTAAGGGCCAAATTACATAAAATAAATAGCCCAATTGACCGCATTATTATATTACTCGTGTTACTGTAACATAAACTGTAACTTATTATTTTTATTATTGCATTATTGTGACAACAAATTGATTATTATATTATTGTAACAGAAATTGTAATATTCTAATATTTTATAAAATTTATGAATCTACAAATAATTAAATATTTTCACTGACTTAATGACTTTACAATAATTTAAATTTATTGTCTAATTTTTAACTATTAATTCATTTAATTATTTTATTTAATTATTAATTACTTAATACTTCTTATTCATGATTATATATTATTTAATAATAGCTACCTATAATATTTAATTATTAATCTGAGAGCCCAGTAAAGCCTAAAGCTTAATGGCAAATTAAAACAAATAGTCCAATTGACAATTACTTATTTTATGTTAAAATTGTGAAACTGTGATATTATTTTGTAAATAAAGACTTCTTTCATTATTCATTCATTCATTCATTCATGTAATACGAATATAGCTCGAATAAGTCTCTGGCAAAATATGACTTAACTCTGTGAAAAAAGCATATTTGAATTCTGGACATATTCTAATTTTAATTTTAACGTGTTGTAAGGAAACATTATATTTACAATCATAATAGTTTTAACTCCGGTCTATACGATCAAAAATATTCGGTTAAGACAACCAAAATAAATGAGTATAACTATTTACGAACTACTTCGTATGGTTACTCAAGTCAAGCAATCATTCCAGGGACCTCAGGTTGCATCATTTATTATTATTATATTATGATACTGCCATTTTTATCAGTTCGGTTTTAAGGCAAAAATCCTTTGTGGAAGCTGCAGTTATTACATTACATCATGCGGGAACTCTATAAAAATTTAAACAGTAAAAAGAAAGTAAAGCATTTGCAATTTTTGCTGGATTTGCCTCAAGTTTTTGACTCGATACAACACTCGCTCTAAATCCAAACCCTGGCTAACTATGGAGTCAGGGGCGTGTCATTAGATTGGTTCAATTCCTATTTAAATAATAATAATAATTTGAGCAATCCAATAAGATTTCTACTTCGCAGAAATCTTAATAGAAAAAATTATACGTCAAACCACACGAACATGAATGTGACTCTCAATCAGTCACGCACGGAGTACCGCAAGGTTCGATATTGGGATCCACTTCTATTTCTATGTTATGTCAATGATTTTATAATTGCCACAACATAGCCAGTATTCAGCATGCGGATAACATTCCTCATTATCCTTAGCGACTGCGGTACTTCACAAAAAAGAAAAACAGGGAGCTCATCCGCATTTATAAATGACAAAATGCAGACAAATTATCCTCAAATCTCTAGTAGAAGACCTCATGTTATCATAACAAATAAAAAACAGAATATAAACTTAGATATACATATACATAATACAACTACTAAGAGAGCATCAGCGAGGAAAGTATTCGATGTAATTTTATACGAGTAGATGAAAAACTTTAAAAGAGAACATCGGATTTACAGACATTAAATAAACTGTGAAAATTCCGATATCCCTCCATAAATTGAAATATGATACCATATTTCAAAATGAATATTGCTCAATCTGTATTCATATGTCCTTTGCATACCCTTATGTCCTATTTAACGCGACAGTTTGGGGGAACACAAGCTATATATATTGTATCCTATAAACGTATATTGCTTGGAAAAATTATCAGGATTATATCAGGTGCTAAAACCAACTAGTGACCCAAAAGTCTCACGTTTAAATCTTGAAAACTACTTAAGCTTAATGACCCGCACATACTGAATATCTGCTAATGTATTCATAACATATTTTATAAAGAAGCTCCTGCGTTAGTTATGCACAATTCCTATCAAACCAAGTGAATCATTCAAGGAACTTGCTATGATAACTTATTTCCAAAATCCATTACATTTACACTCTCATACAGAGAGAGGAGTTACTTGAAATTTGAAATAACAGTAGGGCTACGCTGTGGCCATGTAACAACACCGCTTCCCATTTGATTAGCGACATTTAAGTGACGTTGGATCTGTTCAGTAGTTGGATGGGTGGCGTTCTCCGCGTTCAGATGATGTAGTGACCCTTAAATAGTTCGGATTTCACGTAAACCTATAGATTCATCTTCTTCACATGGCGAAGGAGGTTAAACAACCCTCAACGCTATTATTTAAATAACAAACACATTTAAAAGCGAATGATTCTTAATGAAAATTTGACATCCAATTGAAAAAGAATTTTTTTGGATGGAACCTAACTACTTGTTCTCATATTTCTGTCCATATTCTATTCCTTTCATTTTTCCGAGTAATAGTGGTCCGTAACAAGCGGCCCGCGAGAGAAACCCGGCCCAGCGGCTTGGTTCACATTTGCTTGCATTTGTTTTATTTTTATTTTTTTTTTAATTTGGAAAAATAACGTCCCAGAATTTTAAAAAAAAAATGGATAATTTTTTTTTAAGCTACATATTTACTGAAATAAATTTTAGAAAATTAATCTAAAATTGGAGTAGGTTGCCTATGTTGCACCATAATCAAACTACATATTTGAAAAGCGCGCTTTTATCCTTACATCTCGTTTCGAGGTAGATCTTAAACAACGCCTGAAAGGTATCGTGCCGCATTACGGGCTGTATCTTATAAGCTACATTTTTTTAATTAATTAAATTATGTACTTCTTAATACTCTCTCAACCACGATACAAGCCGCGAATGAACCTAATTCCTGAACATTGTCCTTATTCCAATATAAGACCTTTAGAGAAAATCAGTTTTAGGTTTGAATTCTTACTTTAGTTCAAAATCGTTTATTTTTTAAATTCATATCAGTTATAAATAAGTAACAGTGGTATAGATATCGTTTGAAAATGTATATTCTTGTTAGTGTATATGTCATAACCCCGTTCGTTCAAATTATGTATATTAGTAAATATAAGTAACTTCTGCCATGAAAGGAAATTCATATTGGGTTACAGCAGCCCAATTCTTTAGGTACAGTACAGGGTGTCCATAAACTCACGAAAGTGAATATGGTGGTCATTACCATATTCACTCGCGTGACTTTATGAACACCTATACTTGAAAGTGTATTTGGACCTTATTGCGATACCTACACATACTCGTATATATCCTCTGTATTTATTTTCTGAATAGTAAATAATAATCGTAATTATTATCCATCTTATACTCTGGATTTTATAAAAAAAAAAAATTTCTTTCAAGATGGTTATTAAGGTGGTTAATTTCGAGGTGCCTGGCTCAACAACTTGTGGCACACGCACGCACACACACACACACATATATATATATATATATATATATATGTGTGTGTGTGTGTGTGTGTGTGCATCCCTGCATAAGAGAAGTATCGACTTTTATCATCATTATTAAATTAAATACATATATCGGAACCTGAAGATCAGGGCCCAGCCTTCTTTAGTTAGCCTTATAAGGTTAACTAACGAAAATATCACGACCTAACCTAACCAATCGTTAGGTCAATTGTACGCCTTTCATGATTGGTTAGGTTAAGTCATGATATTTTCGTTAGTTAGCCTTATAAAGCTAACTAAAGAAGGCTGGGGGCCCTGATCTTCAGGTGATCCCATATATGTAAAAAACAAATTAACCGAACTTAATTTAACCTAACCTTAGTGTCATCGAACCGAGAACGGCGTGATAAGTGTTTCGGATGCAATTGAGGGCTTGAACGGTGGGTTTCTGTTAAGTCATTAAATAGTGAGGTATTCGCTAATCTAACCTAACCTCATTAGACCCAACACATATATTTTTTTCCGACAATAAAAATATTTCTAGATTTTTGTATGTAAATTTTTTTACATTCCGAAGTACCAAAACAGTTACCTCACAAAATAAATTACCCTTCTGCATCCGTGAATTATCACAGAGTCGACCTCACTTATGCCCAGTTGCAGGCAGGCAGGCAGGCAGGCACACACACACACATACACACACACACACCACCTCGGTGGTGTAGTGGTTAGCGTCGCTGACTACGATCGGCCCCGGGTTCGAGACCCAGTGACGGCAGCCGGCGCGCAGCAAAACCCAGCTGTTCATCCTTCCACACAATAAGGAAAGTGGTTGGTAGGTAAATGGGTACCCTGGGTGGCCTAGTGGCTAAGACGCTGGGCTGCTGATGGGGCGTGGTTCGGATTCCACGTTAAACTGTAGGACTAAGGTGGAGTGAAAAGCTTGACCTTCGTCAGAATGAACAATTCGGGCGGAAGCTAACCAAAGGTGTGTGTGTGTGTCTACCAAAGGTATACAGTAAGTATATATATATATATATATATATATATATATATATATATATATATATAATATATATATATATATATGAACGCGGAAATGGATCCATGAAATAAAGTGTTGGATTGAAATAATGACGAATTGGAAGGAAGTTGAATCGCGCAAACTGGAAGGAAATGAAACGAATAATACTAGAATTAGGTCGAACTGCAATTTAGTGCCCATTTAAGCTACTGTTCTCGCGGTTAGTTTTACGATCTGTTAGGTTGGATTAGGTTAGGACAGTTAGGTTATACTTCCGGAGTACGATGAATTGGCTCGGCAAACAATAGTGTAAATGCCCGGTTAGCCCCATTTCCAGGTGTTAAGCATACTTTGGGAAGTATTATTTTTATTCAATATAAAAGTTATGGACACTTGAATTATAATGAATACAGTGGAATTAAATCATATTAAGTTAAATCAGAATTAAATCAGTCGACTTATATATATATATATATATATATATATAATTTTGAAAACTTCCAACAATTTCATTCACCCTCCAACCTTTTTTCCATTTTTGGGAAGCGACGGTAGCTTTCGTCTGAACCCAAGAAGGGACTCCACCCCTCTTAAAAACCCCTTCGAAACCCCTCCACTTAACCCTTTCAACCACTCCCTCTCATCCTAACACACCCCGAACCCCCACCCCTTCGTTTCATTATTAAGCCTTCCTTCTGTTGTCCTACAAAGGAAAAAAGAAAAAGAAAAACAGTGGTTTGACCAACCCAATTATGTTCAACACACTCAAAAATACACAATTCCCCTCTCTTCTCTTATTTGTCCACTATTATATATATATATATATATATATATATATATATATATATATATATATATATATTACATTTTTCTTATATTCCGCCCAAAATTTGTTACGCCCAAATTTAGCTGGTTTAAATCGTATATATTATAATTTAATAAACAATGATGTTTATACAGTTAAGAAGCGAAATATATATATATATATATATATATATATATATATATATATATATATATATATATATATATATATATATATATATGGCAGTATGTTTCA
The DNA here is from genome assembly GCA_023014485.1 of Bathynomus jamesi. Classification (NCBI taxonomy): domain Eukaryota; kingdom Metazoa; phylum Arthropoda; class Malacostraca; order Isopoda; family Cirolanidae; genus Bathynomus; species Bathynomus jamesi. The sequence continues at coordinate 288,400 of JAJOZX010005795.1, read as the reverse complement.
GGCTAACGACATTTTCTCAAATTTATTTTGAAGTTAAATTAAATAAGTCGTGTTAGATTAATTGTGGTGTGTATGGGCGTACAAACAGTATTAATTTTTCTCTACCACGTCGAACGCATCGCTCTCCGCATATAAAATACGTCTGTCGCACATCATGTTCGAGACAAGGAAAATTCAAGTTAGTGAAACAAAATGTCGAAATCGCTTTCAAATGTCGGTCCAAAGTTGTTTCAAGGAACAAATTACTAAAAACGAAAAATTAATTTCTTGATGTTTCTCCACACAGAAATGTTTCGCCAAAACGGTTCCGCGTCGGATCCCGAAATGATAAACAACAAAAATATGGCGTCGAAGCGTAAAATAAGGAGGTCCGTGTGTGTGTGTGTGTGTGTGTGTGTGTGTGTGTGTGTAAGTTCTTTCTGGCTCGTAACATCTCGGACTGATCGCGTCGCGCGGTGACCCATGAATGCAAATACCCATGCAGAAAGGAAAAGAAGCTATACCCACTCCCAGCTGAATTTAAAAATTCAGCCGACCCGAGTACCCTCGACCCGCAATAATAAATAACGTTTGGGGTTGCTTGACCTTTGTAACATCAAAGGTCATCTGACGGAGGGGACCTACCGCTTTACGTTGAATCTCCATCACCGTACGAATGCGGAGAACGGTCATCTCTCAGCGAAGTTAAGCGACATTGGGTCGGTTTAGTAAAGCAAACTCAACGTTGCTAAACCTCGCTGAACAAACGGGAAGAGGTACTGCGACTTCCCCATGACGTAATCCCCTCCATCAGCAAAATTTATGGAAATTCTTCCCCACCAAATTTTCATATAAACAGTTACTAAACGTCCGCATGATACGAATACCCAAACAGGTCATGCCCCGCAATGATCAGTCGCG
>JAJOZX010005795.1:257500-282500 GCA_023014485.1 Bathynomus jamesi | reverse complement strand
AATATGGTAGCGAGTTACACTCCTGAGGAAAATTAATTTAAAAGAAATTTTCCTGTGAGACCAGACTTATGGGACACCCTCTATATATATATATATATATATGGTAATCCAAAAGTCAAAATTTGGGGGGGGGGGGGGGTATTCTATACCAAAAGTATTAATTAAGTTTTAGATCACTCTATATTTATATATAAGCTTAAAGAAATCTACACGGAACGTAATGGTAAAAATAATCGTAACACGCTTTTACAGTATCTTTCTCATAGTTACCAAATGCAACGCTTATTTCCAACAGGGTCACTCTCTCGCTGCCAATGTCGTAATACACCCCTTTCCTTCAATCAGCGAAGTTAAACGACAGTGGGTTCGCGTACTAGTTTTTTGGAGACCGTCTGCGCCTAGATTATGTAACGACCAGTGGGTTCGTATCCCACGTAATGCTATAAGTCCCCTCTGTCATGCGACCTTAGATGTTGCGAAGGGGGGTTAAACAACCCCATCGCGGGAAGTAAAATATACGCATATATATATATATATATATATATATATATATATATATATATATATATATATATATATATCCAACAGACTTTAGCTACGAACGATTTTCCGAGGTGCATGCACGCATTATCTTACATATGCCGCATTATCATACATACCCCGCATTATCATACATACCCATATAAAGCCGTACCACACACAAAGATTAAATGAAAAGGTGCGCTTTTATGTTATTTGAGAGTTTGAGTTTTCTGTTTCAAACGAATTACACAAATCGAAAAGAAAAAATAAACTTTGGCTATTAAAATAATATCTATAATAGGAGGCAAGTAAACATAATGAGTCTATTTGGGATATTAACGAAATCAATAAAGACCTCTACGGCTTCAGGAAGGAAAGTCCAAATTTCATTGTACCCTTTATTTAGACCACCTTTTACGTACTTATTTACGACAAAGAATGTGTGTCGATAACGAATTTGTCGACGTATAGATATTTGGCATTTTCACATCTTATTGTTATTTTTACTGATATACATGTCATGTCGTTTCACTTTATTTTCATCAGGAAAATGGCAAACTCTTTCTATGTGACAATTCACGTCTCTCTCTCTCTCTCTCTCTCTCTCACACACACAAAATTTATTTTCTCTAACTTCCTCACTTACTATTTCTTTTCCTGTCTCTCTCTCTCTGTCTGTCTCTCTCTTTCTCTCTCATGTCGGAGCCGCAGCCAAGAAAAATATTCCATAAACACTCGAAAACTTCCTCGATTCAGTTTCCCGAAATATGAAAATCACAGACTCGCAGACCCAATAAATAATCGCGTCTAATGTACACACACACACACACACACACATATGTGTGTGTGTGTGTGTGTTTATGTGTATCTGTGCAAAGAAAATAATAGTAAAGAAATATAAGTTTTAGGTTTCATTTGCTCCCGAAAGAAACGCTATTTCAGGTCTTAAAATATATACTCAGTAAAGGCTGTTGCCATAATAAAATATATTAATTTCATATTTGGGACGTTAGTGTACACACACACACACACACACACACACACAATATGCCATTTATAATGTCATCTAAACGTTTATATTAAAGTTTGTAATTTCCTCTGTATGCTAATTAGTATTATATTCGTCGCACACCATTCAAATTCTTTTTGCATAACATATACACATTATATATATATATATATATATATATATATATATAATATATATATATATATACTTTGCAAAGTAGCAGCTAAATTAGAGGAAATTTTGCTCTTGTGTTTAGCAAATATTCCATTTTACAAGTTACTCGAGCCTTTTAAAATGAAGATCTTCATTAGATTTAGAGGGTAAAAACAGAAAATTATAACCCTATAAAATCACAGCTGTACGTACGACCAGTCCATGTATAGGGACTATATTACGTTTAATACCTCTATATTAGTAGTGAAGTAAATTTCACTAAAATGCAGTAAAATTAATTAACTTATTATACGGAACTATTATTATTTTTTAGGGGGGAAGAGGGGGAAGAGAGAGAGAGGGGAGGGGTGAAGTGTGATGCAGCCGCACGATGGAGGAAAAAATAATTAAAACAAACTTATTTTTTAAGTATATTCGATATAAATGTTCGGAAAGCGGTCCATAAAAATAGTTCTATATGGCACATTACCACATCGTAAAATGTAAAGAATTCATTAACAAACTCCGTGTATAAAATGTATCAATCAGGAGCTCACAAATTCTGTGAGCATTTTTGGCGCCAAATTTTTCAATTTTGAATATTTTTGGCTCCAATTTTTCGCCTCATAATGGCTACTTATCACCTTAGATAAACTCATCAATTTATTTCGTTCAGCGTTTCTGCAATAAATAAATAAATGTCTTCATTTTTTCGTACATGTTGTCCGCATTATTTTATATTTGTCTGAAGTTATTCACAAAGATTTTTTTTTAACGTCCTAAATATATATATAGGAAAATACTTAATTACCTTCTTTAAGAGCGCGAGCGCGGGTCCAAGCACGCACTCACACAAACACACATTATATATGTATATCCTGGTTGGGGATAAAATTTGCATATATATATATATGCAAAATTTATCCCCCATCAGGATTCGAACCAGGGCCTTCCGACTTGGAGATGCGGGCGTTGTTCATTAGGGTGCGACAGGATGAAAGTTAAATAAAACCTGGCGATATTTCCTCACCCGAGGTGGGGAACAAATTTGTTATGCAAAAATGCGCGGTTATGCCTTTATAATTGTATCTACTAGTACACTCGTGTTTGCCACAAAGTTCTGATTTAAATTTTGTTCATTTGCTCGAGTGCAGGGGGTTAACACGAACAACGCCTCTGGACGCGAAATCATTGTGGGTTTTTTCGGGTGAAGAAATGTCAAATTATTAACTTTTATTCCGTCGTAGTCTAATGGTCAACGCCGAGTCAAAGGGCCCAGGTTCCTATCTTGGTGAGGAATGGGGGATAAATTTTGCACACACACACACACAATATATATATATATATATATATATATATATATATTATAATATATATATATATATATATATATACGAGATGAAACGAAAGTCCTGCCTATAATGTGAAATATAACAACTACATCAGTCATCAGTAAATGTTAAAACCACCCCATGAAGCTATTTACGTACATTAACTGTGTCACGTGACCAACAACGGAAGCAAATTAACATTACCTTATATAGAAATGCCGCCACACTCGTTTCGAATGCAAAGTCAAAACGAGATGAGGCACCATCTTCTTGAAATGAGAAGTTTGTTCTGGACTAAAGAGGAGAGAGCATGTCATCCAGACATGGTACCACAACTTCGTGTAACATGCCCCAAAAAGGAATATAACAAGGGCGACACCACTTTCCGTTACGGATCGTAGTCACATATTCCTTCTAAACCTCTTCAAACTTACCTGAAACAAATGAATAATGAAATAATACAAAATCACTGGGGGTCAGTCATTATGTTACAGTTTCCACGTTATTTTATATACAATAAAATACATTAACTTTTACTACAAAAAAAAAAAATCTTATCGCCAAAATCAAGTTAAGAGAACGATGGTATTTACACAGCTAATACCCGTAAAAGAAATTAGAATTACTCTTTAAAATATTATCTACTAATTTTTACATGTTCACATCGGGAATAGTTAAACATACTGTAAAATATATTTGCATTTAATCTACAATTATAATACTATATTCATATTAATAATAATATACATCTCATGAATTAATTTTACCGCAGAGAATGTATGCAATTATAACTCCTACGCCAGAAGAATGTAAGGACTAGTTTTTTTTAAATTTTCAGGTGCGCGCTAATTTGTATTTATATGATGTTACAATGTACAGGAAACGTACTGATGGTTTTTATATATATATATATATATATATATATATATTCATAAATGCCCAAGTAGCTCCAACAGGTCATTTGTTATATTTTGTTTTAATTACTTGCGCTTGTGTTAAGGTAAGGAGGGTTCTATTAAAAAGATTAGAGAAAACGCTTTTTTACTGTATATGACGATTATTTTTTCGAATTCCACCCGCGTTTAGATTTTAATTAAAAAACTCGAAATCAAGTAAGTGGTACTTAATGCTGCCTCAGGCTTTTACACACCCAGTGATTTGTTTTCGGTTAGATTAGATTAGTTTAACCCGAGTTAACCTAACTTCAAAAAACAACACTGAAGTATACAGAATATCAACGTACTAACGAGGCTTCCATACATGGTTCATGTCGAATGGAAGACACAATGATTAACTTTATTCAAACGAGTATAGTCCATCCTTTATCCTTTTCAATTTTAGATGCATTTATAATGGTTTTGTAATAATTATGTTTTGGGTTGCCTAAACTCTTTCGTAACCACGAGGGTAAGCTACAGTTTAACGTAGACTCCGAACCACGGGTCGATACATCATCTGAACGTGAAGGAGGGTTCTTCATCCAACTTTTACCCAGACCCAATGTCGATTAACTTCGCTGATCCACAAGTAGCGTTACAACAATGGCCACGACGCAGCCCGACACTATCAATAATGTAACAATGATTTCCTTACAGGTAAACAGGACTTAAAATTATAAACTGTTTTGTAAACAAGTTCCTAATGTTCGATTCCCGTAAAATAACTCTTATAAGACGTCGGTACAGAAAAAAAAAATGTATATATATATATATATATATATATATATATATATATATATATATATATATATGATGCGCAATGCAGAAATAAATGCATATTATTTGCACTGAATCTGACAAGGCAACCAAAACAAGTTTTTGTTTAGGTTTTCTGGGTTTGAAAGAAAGAACACTCCCCCCTCCACTCCCCCGTGGCCTCACGTGCAGGAGTAAGACTTGCGCTTCTCGTCGGCCCCACACAAAGGTGTCGTCCTTCCGTCGTTGGCATCATTTACTTGAATCAGGGGTCCTAGAGGCTTAGCCTTCACTAAGTTTTCATTATACTTATGGAAAGCCTGTTAGCCTTCATAGGAAGACTGTACACCCCCACGTATGGTGATCCAACCCCATACAGGTAAAATCAGAGCATATACTCTCCCTATAAAAACAGACTAAACACGCATGGCTGAACCGAGGGGCCTTTCACGTTTCCTCTCTCTCTCTCTCTCTCTCTCTCTCTCTCTCCTCTCTCTCTCTCTCTCTCTCTCTCCTTTCTTGTGGTATTTTCACTAACACCTTAAAATTTAAATGAAAGTCTAACGAAGAATGTTATCATGGATGCAAATTACATACATGTACATAAGGGAGCAGAGGAAATTAATGATGCATATATACTCCACTTTACTCGTAGGAGAAAAGAGTATATACACAGTGTATATATATATATATATATATATATATATATATATATATATATATATATATATATATATATATATATATATAGAGAGAGAGAGAGAGAGAGAGAGAGAGAGAGAGAGAGTTGCAAAAAATAGACACCACGATGATTGTCCTCAAAAACAAATGGCAAAGCTCATCAATGGAATTCCAGAATGTGCGTGAGCTTTGCATTATGCAAATGGGAAAGTAACTCTATTCTAAATATATTGATTGAGTATATCCGTTATTATTTATTCACTTTTATCATCAAATAAAAAACAATGGAAAACTGAATATATACAGTATATACTCTAACAGTTCGAGTATATACTCTATATACACCCTACTATGAGTTAGAGTCTAACTCATAGTAGGGTGTCCCCTGTCTGGCCTTTAGTTACAAAGACAAGAGGAAGCCTCAAAGACTACACATTCTACCTTTCCTTTCTTGCACTGTTTAGGTACCAGTTTTTCTATTATTTTCCACGTATAAATAAATTATGGTGTCTCTCTTCTTTTTCTTTCCAGCGAATATAGATTTAATTTACGTAGTCTTTCCCAGTAGTTGAGTTCTTTGCAGCCATCAATCTTGGCTTTGAAATTTCTTTGAATTTCTTCTACTTCATTAATTATTTCTTTTTTTATATGTGGACGTCAAGACTGAGCAGTATTCAAGTTTTGGTACGATCAGTGTTTTTAGCAGGGAATCATTACTTTCTTATTCCTTCTCTTGAAGGTTCTCAGTAGCTGCCCCGCATTCTTTTTCCTTTGTTTATGGCTATCTGATTTTGTGTTTCAAATTTCGCATCGTTGGTCATTATAACCCCTAAATTTATTGCTTTCTTGCTTCTCTGGATGTCCTGTCTGTCTGGGGTATAATATGCTGTCTGTTTTAATTCCTCATTTCTTCCATATCTCAAAAGCTGAAATTTCTCGGTGTTAAATTTCATGTCACTCTCTTCTGGGTATCTGTATATTCTAATTCTGTTTGTGTCCCTCTGTAGGTCTTTCACCTTTGCCGCATTTCTAATTTTTCTGCCGATTTTTGTATCATCACCAAAGGATGCTACTATACTGTTGTTGGTTACTTCACTGTCCATGTTTGTTAGCATGATAATGAATAGGAGTGGCGCATATATATATATATATAAGTGAGGAATTTCCAGCACACCGACCTGAATAACTTCAAGAACCAGCTGGACAGATTCCTGTGCAAAGTCCCTGACCAGCCATGCGTGGCTGGCTACGAGGGCAGAAAGAGATCAGACAGCAATTCCCTCCTTCACCAAATCCAACAAATGAGGCGGGATGCTGCAGAGGGGTCGACAAGTCGATCCTGAACCGTCGTTCAAACTCACCTAAAGTAAAGTAAGTAACCTGAAGTGTATAATACGAGGGTAATTCAATAAGTATCCGCACTATTTATTTTCACATCTGATAGGCCCTAGATTATAAATACAAAAACAAGAATGTTTTTGGCTGTGTGCGTAGCCAGTCATGCACCGCCTCCTTCAGGTCATCATCGCCTTGGAATCGCTGACCTCTCAAAGCGTCTTTTAGTGGTCCAAACAGGTAAAAATCCGAAGGTGCCAGGTCTGGACGGTAGGCTGGATGGTCGAGAACTTCAAATTTAAGTTCTTGAAGGCATTTTCTAGTCTGTGCAGCGGTATGAGGGCGCGCATTGTCGCGTAACAGAATAACACCTTCCGACAATCTCCCTTTCCGTTTTGTGCGAATTGCTTGCTTTAACTCATTCCGAAGCATATCAGAATACGATGCACTTGTTACTGTAGTTCCACGCTCTAGATAATGTTCAAGGATAGGGACTCGTGTATCCCAAAACAGTGTTAGCATAACTTTACCTGCTGACGGCTGCGCTTTGAACTTCCTCGCAACGGGAGATGTTGGATGCTTCCATTGCATGCTCTGTCGTTTGCTTTTTGGTTCACAGTGATGGATCCAGGTTTCATCTCGGTTTTCATTCTCGACCATCTAGCCTACAGTCCAGAACTGGCACCTTCGGATTTTTACCTGTTTGGACCACTAAAAGACGCTTTGAGAGGTCAGCGATTCCAAGGCGATGATGACCTGAAGGAGGCGGTGCATGACTGGCTACGCACACAGCCAAACACATTTTTTGTGATGGCATTAGGAAGGTTGTAGATCGCTGGACTAAGTGTATTGAAGAAACAGGGAGACTATGTTGAGAAGTGATGTGTTTATAATCTATCAGATGTGAAAAATAAAAGTGCGGATACTTTTTGAATTATCCTCGTATATTAGCGCCACTCCTATTCATTATCATGCTAACAAACATAGACAGTGAAGTAACCAACAACATTATATATATATATATATATATATTATATATATATATATATATAATATATATATATATATATATTATATATTCGAACATTATATGAATTATTTATACTGGTTAATATTATAGATAGGTTGCTGTATACTGCATAAGTAACAACGTTTTTAAACCCTAAAGCTAACCCGTTATACAAATTGGCTTTCCAAAAATATGACTTTACAATAATATGACTTTACCTTCAACTCTCATATCAATCACGAGTTATACCAAAGAAAAGTATAATTTATATATATACAAAAGTTAATTATAAATTGTATATCGACTGAGTAACTTAATATAAAACGAAGGGAAAAAGTGCGGGGTGGGGGGGGGGGGGGGCTTTTAAAAAAATATATTAGTCACAAAAACTGTCAATAAAGTTGCTGAATCGTCACTTAAAAATAAAAAATATTTAATATATAAATATTTGTAAGATAAATATAAAAATAATCAAATGTGTGTGAATTAAATATTAATCCAATTTCAATTCCGAATATTTCAAGAGTGCCAATTGGTCCTCGTTTACAACCCATTAATTTGAAAGTGTTAAAGGATGTCATATCGGTGGCACTGGGTGCCAACGACGGCCAAAAGTGTCAAGACGCTTTGCAAAATTTGTTGTATAATTTATTTTATTATTTTTATTTTTTACGCTAATGGAATATGTTTAATTAAAAATATGAGAGAGAGAGAGAGAGAGAGAGAGAGAGAGAGAGAGGAGAGGAGAGAGAGAGAGAGAGGAGAGAGAGAGAGAGAGAGAGAGAGAGAGAGAGAGAGAGAGAGAGAGTCATAAGTATTCGTACAGAGAATATTTCAGTTATATTCGTCCTTATCTTTCGTACCATGCAGTGGATAGTTAGGAAAAATTAAAAAAAAATGTAAAACATCAAAGAATTTTAAGAAAATAAAAAGTTAAAATGCAAAGTTTTCATACATTTACTTACAAAATTATTTAATACTTTGTGTGTCCACATTTTGCTTGAATGACTTCAGTGATTCGCTTTGGCTATTTTTCTACAAAGTTTCGTCATCTCTCAGCAGAAATTTCAGCCCATTCTTCTGAAGAAAATTGCTGCAATTCATTCAGATTCGAAGGGTTTCTCTCGCGGACAGCTTTTTTCAAATCAAACCATAAATTCTCGAGTGAGATCTGGGTTTTGACTGAGCCACTTAAGAAGCTTAGAATTATTCTGTTGCAGTACCCAACTGTGACCCACTCGTAACTCCCGAACTGAAGGCAATAATTTTCTTCTAAAATTTCCTGATATTTCTTCGATTTCAAGATTCATTGATGACAAGTTTTCCTGGACCAGAAGCACTAAAGCATCCTCAGGAAGCAAACTAACACCACCATGTTTAACCATAAGAAGATTTTTTTTTTTCTCGAATGCAATATAGTATTTGATTTTCGCCAACATTTTGGTCTCGTCTGTCCAGAAAACTTTCTTCCAAATGCAAATCCATCATTTTGATGATCCTTGACGTATTTTAAACGAGCTTCTTTGTGCACTTTTCGGAGTATAGGTTTTCTTGTGTAACTCTTCCTATTGAAGGGGTGAGGGCTAGCACCCTCACCTTTTCTTCAAGAGGTGGTGTATTCAAACCATAGTGGAAGCGATTTTGTAATATATATATATATATATATATATATAATATATATATATATTATATATATATATCTGTAATAATAATAAAAGGACGTGTGTGTGTGTGTGCCTGTCTGTTCCAGCCATAAAACTCCAAATGGAAGCAGTTACAAACATGAAACTTCACACACATATTGATTAGGTCCCCAGGTTGTGCACCTGGGTGTTAATAAATTAAATAATTAAAATTACTGGGCCCGAAGGCCCCAGCACCGCGATTAAACTACAGAAAAGAACGAAGTCGTGAAAATTTTGAGCTTCACGTTGTATCAAGATTTCTGAATCTTAAGAGTTTCATGACTATAGTTTTACTGACCAAATAATTGAACCCCCAATTACTGTCGGTTCAATTATTTGGTCAATAAAACTATAGAAAAGAACACAGTCATGAAAATCTTGAGCTTCACATTGCCGCCCGTAATAATCTATACTAAAAGGGTGATCAAAAAGTAACGCAACCCATGGGAAAACGATTTATTTCAGAGCAAGTGCTGGAAGTGGGCACCGTTCTGTGCTTCACACAAGTGGATACGGCGATTCATGTTCTTAAAGACCCTTTGCAACGTTTCCTGTGAAATTGCATCAACACACTTCTGAATCATCGCCTGCAATTCTGGAATACTGTGCGGGTGAGTGACATATGCGGCATCTTTCAGGTAACCCCACAAGAAAAAGTCGGGAGACGATAAATCCGGAGATCGTGAAGGCCTCCTGCGTCTGGGCATAGCTTCTGGAGCGAATGTACTGCGTGACAATGAATATACGCTGCTCCAAGGTGTATTTCATCTTTTTCATATATTCACCACCTGCAACAGAAGGAAAAAATCAATTATGTGCGTTTCTCCATGGGTTGCGTTACTTTTTGATCACCCTTTATAATCAGAGAGCTGTCCGTCTGTCTGTCCGTCTGTCTGTCCGTCACACTTTCAGAAATTGTTAGAAAAAATTGTGAGAAAAAAATTCAGAAATTGTAAAAAAAAATCAGAAATTGTATTACGGGCGGCAATGTGAACTCAAGATTTTCATGACTGTGTTCTTTTCTGTAGTTTAGCAATGGGGGAAGGGTGAGGTGGGGGAAGGGTGGGAGTGGGGGGAAGGGTTGGGGGTGGGCGGAAGGGTGGGGTGGGGGTAATGGGGATGGTGTGGTAATGGGGAGGGTGCGGGTAATGGGGGAGGGGGTTAGCCCCCATTGTATGAATGGGGGTGAGGAGGTTTTGGGAGATACCAGATTTCAGAAATGTTGACACAATGTGAAGCTCAAGCTTTTCACGGCTGGGTTCTTTTTTGTAGTTTAGCCTGTCTAACCGTCAGCGAATGACGGGAACAGTACTAGTATCTATAATAATAAAAGGACGCAGTTACAACATGAAACTTCACACACACACATATTGATTAGGTCCCGAGGTTTGCACCTGGGTGTTTATAAATTAAATAATTAATTTTAAAAAATTAAATGACGTTATCAACATCATTACGTCAATATATATAATATATATATATGATGAATAAAACCACGAAGGGAAAAGAACACAAAGTGGTGCTCAAGCGCTTTCGTCTAATGACATCCTCAGGAACACTGTCATTAGACGAAAGCGCTTGAGCCCACTTTGTGTTTCTTTTCCCTTCGTGGTTTTATTCATCATAAATATTTTTCACGTGTCACTTTCGTGAAATAATTTTCATATATATATATATATATATATATATATATATATATATATATATCGACACCTATGGCAAAATTATTGAATACCCGGTTAAGTTCAGTGAATGCCCGGTTAGGTCAACTGTACGTCCTTGACGATTGGTTAGGTTAGGTCCCGAGGTTGTGCACCTGGGTGTTAATAAATGAAATAATTAATTTTTAAAATTAAATGACGTCATTAAGGTAATTACGTGTATGTATATGTATATATATATATATATATATATATATATATATATATATATATACAGTATATGCCCGATTAGATTGATTGAATGCCCGGGTAGGTTAATTGAATGCCCGGTTAGGTTAATTGTACGCCCTTGACGATTGGTTAGGTTAAGTCGTGATATTTTCGTTAGCTTTAACGAAAATATCACGACTTAACCTAACCAATCGTCAAGGGCATAGAATTAACCTAACCGGGCATTCAATCAATCTAATCGGGCATATACTGTATATATATATTATATATATATATATATATATATACACACACACACACACACCTATATATATATATATATATGTGTGTGGTGTGTGTGTGTGTGTGTTACAGGGAATCTGTGTAACTAGGGATTTCATGCAACGGTAAGTAGTGATATTTTCGTTAGTTTTAACGAAAATATCAATACTAACCAACTGTCAAAGACGTACAGTTGACCTAACCAGACATTCAATAATTTTCACGTAGGTTAACGAAAATATCACGACTTAACCTCACATGAAATCCCTGATCATTTAGGGACTTCATGAAATCCCTAGTTACACAGATTCCCTGTAACATATATACACCAAAAGTATTGGGACAGGCTTCTCTGCCAATACCCGAATATTCCAGATAGGAATTGCTCTGCAGAATGCAGCACTGTAAACCAAAGGCATAGTACGCTACCTGTTACAGTCAGTATTCATCATTGGGGTACGTGCATCAGAGTTGACAGGGTCTGAATGTGGCAGGGCAATTGGACGCAACATCACGGAGACTTTAAAGTTCTCCAAGCTAAACTCTTTAGGAAATACAAGCGGTAGCTCGCTATCGCTCGCGACCGTTGTACAACTTGGCCCTCCGGGCGGTAGCACTGTGACATATACTGCTATATACGCCATTACCCCCCCCCCCCACACACACACACAAAGTAAAAAACGCCATTATCCCCACCCACACTCCCCCAATTATCCCACCCCCTCCCCCACTACCCCCGGGCGGGTAGCACTGTGACATATACTGCTACGGCGGGTAGCATTATATGTCCCAGTATGTGTGAAGCTCAAGATTTTCACGGCTGCTTTCTTTTCTGTACTTTTATCGCGGTGTTGGGGCCTTCGGACCCAGTAATTGTGACCTAGGACCGGGAAACTTGACAGAGCACATCGGCAGTTCATGGGCTATCAGTTGGTGGTGGTTGCAGAATTTTACGATGTGCCGTTTAGTCTGTGCACGGTTCCGAAGAAAGCGGACAGAGAGACACACAGACACATTTTAGCTCAATAGTATATCGGATTATGCGAAAGCGGAAAACAATGCAACATGCTGACGTGGAACCCAGACAAGGCAGGCCAAAATCTGACAAACCGGCGGGCGAACGTTGAAACGTGTGGTGAGGCAAGACGGATGTGCAACCCAAAATCCATCACCCAGAATTTCACTGAGCATACAGTTTTTTCCGCGAGTGTGTCTATATATACTGCATAGAGAAAGATTCTATGGAAAGGTAGATACACATAAGCCATACATTACATTTCTGAATGCGAAGCGACGATAGCACTCCAGTGGTGCAAAGTTTATCGAAACTGGGGGATAGAATAATGGGAATGCAAATTGTGGAGGGATAAGTCCCGGTAGACACTGTTTGCATCCGACAGCAATGTGGGTTCGGTAACAGCCCGGAGAATGCATCGACCCCGAGGTCATTGTCCCGACCGTTAGTTAAGTAAGGAGGTGGGCAGTGTGATGATGTGGGCATATTTCACATGGTCAGGACTGGGGTCATCAGCGTTTGAGAAAGGTACTAGAATTGCCAGGGTGTATTGTGACATTTTAGACAACAGTGCAATGCCAGCTTTGATAGAATTTTATGGCGAAAGACCGTACCTCTCTGGACTGTAATTCATTGGTTACTCTGAAACTTAAAAAATAGTACACTTTTAAGGATTAGAGAAAACCTTTCACATTACTTTCGATGTATTTCAATCTAATAAATGTACTCTTGAAAATACTCTACATTCCACGTTCATTTAGGCTAATTTCTGAACTAGACACAGCGGACAAAATTAGCAGTTTGATCTAAATCCGATAGAACGGCTGAGATGGAATTAGAGTAGGGTATCGCAGAAACTAACTTTTTTCTCCACACTGGAAATCGCATCGCGGGAGGAATGACACAATATCTCTTCCGAAACCTATAAAAAGTTGGTGTAAATTTTTTCTGAGAGGACGGAGGCTATCATGAAGGGCAAGAGTGGGCCTACACCCTATTCATTACATTGTAAACATTTGTTCTTTTTTATTTATGATCTCCTAACACTTGTGGTAATATATCTATCACAAAGAAGTGTTTTTGAAGACTAAAAAACGCGGCTTTTATAGAACCGGACAATTTAACTCTAGTAACAAGAGAAAATATATTTTATATAAAATATAATTTATAAACAGAATATATTTTTTGTTGTTAAAAATACTTCTTTCAGTGTGTGTGTGTGTGTGTATATATATATATATATATATATATAATATATATATGCATGAACGCGCACGATTTTGCATAATGCGAAACTATCTCAACCAGGATTCGAACCCACCACCTCTTTAGAAGAAGTGGCTTGCGCCCTCACCTTCTACTCAAGAGGCGGTGGGTTCAAATTCTGGTGGGGGTAATTTTACACGCACATATACATGTAATAATAATACTAATAATAGCAACAAAAAAAATTCCTAAAACATACCTGATTAAAGTCAACTGCACGCACACACACACACACACGTAAGGTCCTAACCCTGCATGAAATCTACCTTACATAAAGTCAAAATTCATTATAAGAAAGCATAATTTAGACTCGGGTTAAGTTACGCTAATATTAACAACGCCCGGTTAGGATAAGTTCGGTTTGTTTTGATTAGTTTAGGTTACTTTTTTTAAAATATGATAGTTTTTTTTTAACGGGACGGGTCAAAAGTAGCGTAAATATTCGGTTTGCCCCCATTTTTTTTCGCCGTTAGGCGTACGATGACTAGGTTAGATTAGGTTAATATATCCTTGTTTGCGTAGAGAGAACATTCGCTCGCAAAAGGCGGATTACGCCAGTATATAGTTAAAAATGGACCTGGAAAATGAAATCGAATAGAGAAACAAACTCTCGCGTAATATATATGATGAACCTTGTTCCTAATAACAAAAATACGAATTGGAAAAAAAAAAATGGGAAATATGCATAAAAGTATAACAATGTCGAAACTTTTATTTTTTTTTTAAATTTTTCATCTAAAAAAAATTTTTTTTACTTCTCTCAGACAATGATAATTAATAATAATAATAATAGGCCAAATAATAATAATTAAATCGATTTAAACTAAATACTTAATTACTTTTTTTTCCCCAGGTGAACCATATCGATACGGTAAATGAAAAACAAAAAGTTTCGGGGAAAAATTTAATTATTATTATTATTATTAACAAAATTAACAAAATTGTGTAACGTCAAAATGTCCGAACAATTCTACGGATATTTCTCGCCCCTAAATGAAAAGTAATTACAAACGAACAAAATGAATATCAAGTTTTTCTTTAATTTTAAAACTAAGGAAACAAATACAAAGATTAACTAAAAAATTTATCAATGGAGAATAGTCGTTTGCAACACGAATAATGAAATATATAAGAGAGGTTATTTTCATAAATGAATAGTGTGTGTGTGCAGAAACGTTTCCTTAATACTTATGTCGTTTCTATTCATATATAGATATATATATATATAAACGGTGGAGTGAAAAGCTTGACCTTGTCAGAATGAACAATTCGGTCGGAAGCTAACCAAAGGTGTGTATATATATATATGGGATGAATTTTACGATTAACACATGAAAGATGAATGATGCAAACCACAAGGAAAAAGAAAAAATGATTCCAAAGCCTTCGTGTATTCAGCAATACATATTCCCTGACGAGGTGTATTGCTGAATCACGAAAGACTTGGAATAATTTTTCTTTTTCCTTGTGAGTTTGCATCATATATATATATATTTTTTTTCCCTCAATGTTTTTGACACGAATGTTAATAGATTAAATCCTAGATATATAAAAATAAATAAGTAAAAATTCACACACACACACACACACACATATATATATATATATACTGCTAAGAAATGAAAAGGGGAAACAAAATGGCTCGTCCCAGCTGACCAGTGTCCGGTTGCGAATATTAAATTCCGGCATTTTTTCCCTCTGAAAAATCAAATCAATGGAAAATAGTTCTCAAATTACTATCGGACCCATAAAGCTTCCCGCATACACAGCCCTCCGCAGACAGACAACCAATTTCAACAATTATTACACTCCTTCCCTCCGCTCTCTATATGCCAATATATATACACACATACATACATATATATACACCCAAAGGTTCGAGAAAATAAGGGAAGCACTCGCATTTTCGGTGCTGCATTTTCTGATATCATTAATGGCGTTACATACTTTACTAAATTAATATGCGAATGCCCAAAATATTGAGAAAATCTCCTAATTCAAAATTCAATATAGTGGTATTTTCTGTTTTTGAAGAATAAGTAAAATATGTTGCTGACTGTGAAAAGAGGGCATGATAGCAGGAACCCGTTTGGTTGGTGCCTCGGTATTAAAAGACGCGTGATTGTTCCTGCATCTCGAGGAACAGTCAGCGAGGAAGACACGGAAAGAAATGAAAAAAATATACCACATAAGCGCAATAGTGTTCCCATTATTCTGTCCCATTTCAACTTTATTCGAGCTTTTGCACTGGTTGGCGTTATAAGGAACTTTACTCCAGTTCTTATAACATCGTTTTCACAGTCTAACATAGTCATAGTCTTTGCATATAGACTTTGCACACACACACATACACACACACACACACTCTAACATAGTGTGCATAGACTATGTTAGGTTCTGAACATAGTTCTAATGCAGCAGACTTAGGTTCATGCTTCACAGCTCGTAATAAGGTTCTTCTGTCACATTCTGATAGTGTTGCTTTACCCCACTATATTGCTTATTTGGTGTAGTCATTTTATATATATATATATACAGGGTGGGCGGAAAGTAGCTCCCTATTTTGGATTGGTAAAAAAATACGTATATTATCCATTTATTTCAGAAGAAATAATATGAAAAGGTAGGCATACATGGTAGGTTTTCTCTAAAATTCAATGTGGGCTCCAACTCTTTCCACCAGCTTCTGGAGCCGCCCAGGAATGGCGTCCACTGACTTTAGCAGGAACTCCGGCGGGATGGAGGACATGACTTCCCGAATTCGGTCCTCCAGTTCTTCCAATGTCCTCGGTTTGGTGCGGTAGACTTCTTCCTTTACCCACCCCCAAAGAAAGAAGTCGCACGGTGTCAAGTCGGGGCTCCTGGCTGGCCATTGATGTGGACCACGACGACCCATCCAACGCCCAGGAAGTGGGCATCCAGCCACTCACGGACAAAGAGCGAATGGCCAGCCAGGAGCCCCGACTTGACACCATGCGATTCTTTCTTTGGGGGTGGGTAAAGGAAGAAGTCTACCGCACCAAACGAGGACATTGGAAGAAACTGGAGGACCGAATTCGGGAAGTCATGTCCTCCATCCCGCCGGAGTTCCTGCTAAAGTCAGTGGACGCCATTCCTGGGCGGCTCCAGAAGCTGGTGGAAAGAGTTGGAGCCCACATTGAATTTAGAAAAAACCTACCATGTATGCCTACCTTTCATATTATTTCTTCTGAAATAAATGGATAATATACGTATTTTTTTACCAATCCAAAATAGGGAGCTACTTTCGCCCACCCTGTACAGTTATTATATATATATATTATACACACACACACCACACTGAATCCTAAAATAAAAATGTCACATGGTGTTAATACGAACGCGTTCATCAGAAGAAACGAGACAAGTAGGATTACCTTTTTAAATAATCTTTAATTAATTTGTTCTTTATTAAATATTTACTTTAGTTTCACGTTTAATCTAATGTCTTTAAGTGAGCCTTACCCCGATTTTTCCCGGCTGAAAGCTTTCATTTTAATGCATCTTTAATTAACTTTAATTAAGAGTATTTTGTTGGAAAACTTCAGCGGTTTATATATATATATATATATATTATATATATATATATACAGGGTGTCCCATAAGTCCGGCATCATAGGAGAAATTCATATTTTTCTATTTCTACAAACCATAATTCATATTTTTCTTATGCTCAGGATGCCAATTTCCCGTCCACCATTCTGTTCAGTGACGAGGCTGTTTTTTATGGAAATGGTGAGGTAAATCGACAGAACACCCGCTACTGGTCTCAAAACAACCATCACTGGTATACCTCTTCAAAGGAACAAGGTGCATCTCGGGTGATGGTATGGTGTGGCATTTGGAAGGATCGCATCATAGGCCCCCTTTTTTTCGATGAACATGTCACTGGAGGCACCTACCTACGTATGCTCAAGGAAGAAGCATTTCCCAGTCTTGAACGAAGAAGGAAATTTCCCAACATGGTTCCAGCAAGACGGCGCTCCTGCACATTACAGCACCCAAGTAAGGGAATACCTGTACCAACAATTCCCTGGTCATTGGATAGGACGTCGAGGACCTGTGGAATGGCCAGCTAGAAGCCCGGATCTCACGCCACTAGATTTTTATATCTGGGGGCACTTGAAAGCGCTGGTAACGCAGAGAAAATTAGGAGTGTTGAACATTTGCGGTAGCGCATTATTGGGGCATGTAACACCATTACTCCTGACATCATTCACCGTGTGCTTGCTGACTGGGTATCACGTCTGAATTTGTGTATTGAAAACAATGGTGGACATACTGAGCACGTTCTGTCAATAAAAGCTTTTGTTTTGCCTTTTTTTATTATTTTTCCTATGATGCCGGACTTATGGGACACCCTGTATATATATATATATAATCCTTGCTCAAATGATTCTTACTGTAATAGATAGGTATTATAGTAAGATAATATCCCTGTTAAAGAAGCAGGAAGCCCCCTGATTAAATCTTACAACTATCATACTAAGATTATTCCTGGATGGAATGATTTTATTGCCCTCCTGAAGAGAGAATCGAAAGACGCCTATGATTTGTGGTGCTTTCATGG
Organism: Bathynomus jamesi; assembly: GCA_023014485.1. Lineage (NCBI taxonomy): Eukaryota > Metazoa > Arthropoda > Malacostraca > Isopoda > Cirolanidae > Bathynomus > Bathynomus jamesi. Next base: position 264,059 of record JAJOZX010005795.1, on the reverse strand, counting down.
TAGACCCAGATTAGGACCAGTATACTTGAATATGTGTGGAAGTCGGGGTCAGTATAAGGCGGCCATAAGGCGATGTAAACAGGAAGAAGAGTCTATTCGAGCATCAAAAGCCTGTGAAGCTCACATAAATAACGATAACAACAAACTTTGGAAATTTGTTAAGAATCAAACGGGTGTCAAAAATGTCCTCCCTCCGACAATCGATGGGGTGTCGAGGGAGGATGAAATTGCAAAGCTGTGGAAAAACCACTATTCTAACATTCTTAACAGTGTGAGTAGAGATAATCTTAAGATAGATTGCAGCGAAACGATTGTGGGAGGGACAAGGGAAAATACTTTAATATAATTTTCTGAAGTAAAGAGGTTAATTAAAGAGTTAATGACTGGTTCTGCGTCAGGTGTAGATGACTTATCGAATAAGCACTTAAAATGCAAATGACGTAGTATGTCTGCATATATCATTGCTCCAATCAGCCATGCTTGCTCATAGCTATATCCCTGCAGAGTTCATGAGGGTATATATCTTGCCCCTGGTCAAAAATAAGTACGGAGACATTCTGTCCAGCAATAATTACAGGCCTATTGCGGTCGCTTCCTGCTTCTCGAAACTACTAGAAAAACTCTTGTTACGCCGATTAAATGATTTCCTATGGACATCTAATCAGTTTGGCTTTAAAAGGTCCCACTCAACTGACCTGTGTATCTATGTACTTAAAGAAACAACATCTAAATACATTGACAATAATTCAACTAGTTATAGCTGTTTCCTAGCTATAAGTAAGGCATAATTATGATAGGGTGAACCACAATATTTTACTTGCAAAACTAGAAGACAGGAAGGTTCCCATGTACATATTAAATTTATTGAAATTTTTGTATTCCCACCAAGCTTTCACTGATAGGTGGGGCAATGTACTATCCGAGTGTTTTGGCTCCTCTTGCAGGGTGAGACAAGGCTATTGTTCTCCCCTATGCTGTTTAATGTGTATATCGACGGATTAATTGCTTCACTTAATGAGGAGGCAACAGTGGGATGTTGTATAGATAACACAAGGATAAATAACTTAGTTTATGCCAATGATATGGTGTTAATAAGTCCCTCTGTTAAAGGTCTGGATCGGCTACTAAACGTCTGCGAAGTGTATTCGCAGAAACATGATATTCTTTTTAATGTTACAAAAACTAAGGTTATGCAATTTCATCCTAAAAGCTGTAATCAGCCAGCTGATATAAGGTTTAAAATAAATGGTGAAGTAATTGAGGAAGTACAAGAGTTTAAGTATTTGGGTCAAACTATTACCAGCTCCTTGAATGATGACTTGGATATAAGAAAACAATCTCGAAGCCTGTGTGCTAAAGCGAATATGACCATAAGGAACTTTCGATTATGTACAAGTGAAGCTAAAGACACTCTCGTACTTTCTGCAGTAATATATACGGACAGCAACTGTGGGTAAATTATAAAAAAAGGTTCTGGCAGAACTCTAAATTTGTTGTACAACAGGTCTTGTAGACTCTTACATAAATTACCCCCGAGATGCTCAGCTTCGCAAATGTTTGCTACCCGCAATGTCCCGAGCTTCCCGGAGGTAACAAGACGTGCTCAACACAGTCTAATGCAAAGAATTAAAAAAATCAACCAACCCGATCATCCAAGCTATCCATGAGTCCTGCCATTTATCCTCTAAGCCAGGGATCCCCAACCCTGTGCCCGCGAGCACCACGGTGCCCGCCGACCCTTTTGCGTGTGCCCGCCACTGACTGACTACGATTGATAAGTTTTTATTTTAATTTTTAATAAAATGTTAAGTATGTTACATATTTTAAATATTTAGTTACTAAATATTTAAAATATGTAACATACTTAACATTTTATTAAATTTTAGTAGTTAATTACAGAAACAGATGCTCATTTATTTGAAAATAATTATTTCTTTTAATAAATAATAAGTTATCATTTTGATCATTTTTCTAAGATTCTTAGTTAGCCCATCCTTGTTTTTTTTTTGTGTATTATGTTCATTATTTTACATAGGAATTAAATGGTTTTTTTTTGTGTATTATGTTCATTATTTTACATAGGAATTAAATGTTTTTTTGTGTATTATGTTCATTATTAAGTCCAACTATAAATTTGCCTTGAAAAAGTAAATGGTGCCGCCGCACTACCGGTAGTTTTGAATGTGCTCTTCGGCAGAAAAAGGTTGGGGACCCCTGCTCTAAGTTATGGACCTCTTGGTACGAAAACGTCTGTCTGTAGCTCCACTTAACTTCGACATTACAGCATTATTTCTAATCAATTGTATATATTTCTATCCTTAGTATATGAACTGTCATTGTATTAATAATATTTGTCATATGGACTATAGTCTGCCAATAAACCTTTTCATTTTCATTTCATATATATATATATACAGGGCGTCCCAAAAAATGTATACACACTTTAACAGCTGATAGCTCAATTGATGTTTCTTTCTTTCCAAGTTAAACCCATTAAATTAATAATGGCAGTCAGACTAAGCTTTGAACAAAGGAAATTCATTCTAAAATGCTACTGGAAGTGTGAAAACGCAGTTGAAGTGCAAAGACAGTTTAGGAGGGAGTTTCAAACAGATCCACTAACGCGACTTACCATCACTCGAATTAGAGATGGAATTAGCCGATGGAACTGTTCAGAATGTCCACAAGAAGCGTTCCGGAAGACCACGGACATCGACAAGCCCCACAAAGCAAGAAAGAGTATTGGAAACGTATCACCAAAGTTCAAGAAAATCTGTGCGCAAGCGAGTCGTGAGGTAGGAATTTCAGAATCGTCTCTTCCAACGCATTTTGGCGCTGTCAATGGAAAAGTTACATTCCAAGATTAGTCCATGCTATTAATGAAGATGATCCGGACCGAAGAGTGGAGTATTGCGAGTGGTACTTGGCACGATGTGGATGTGGATTGGACGAAGGGGTTTCGTAGAATACCCTCCGCGTTCACCAGACCTCACACCACTAGACTTTTTTTTATGGGGATACTTAAAAGACAAAGTCTACGCTATAAAACCTGCAACAGTCGCTGAATTGAGAGCAGCCATTGAACGAGAATGCACACAAATACCAAACGAAATGTTTCGTGATGTTTGCGATTCCATTGCTTCGCGTTATCAGCAGTGCCTGGACCAGAACGGACGTCAGTTTGAAAACAGGCGTTGACAAAACAATTAAATAATGTCTGTAGATTCTATTACATTTTGAAAATGAAATGTATTTTAATAAACACTGCCTTTATAATTATTTAAAGTGTGTATACATTTTTTTGGGACGCCCTGTATATATATATATATCCTCCGTTTAGTTTTAATATTTTAATTCGTTCTTCGTTTTTTTATGCTTTTTTTTAAGTTCGGACTATGAAGAGACAGGTTCTCAAACGCCTTTTATGTACAATGAATTATTTTCGTACACATCGCTTTGCCCATTGCTTTCATGGGCATATTAAAGATTCCCAGGCAACACACCTGTTCAAATACATGTACATACAAACAAACATACAAACAAACATACAAACACACACACACACACACACATATATATATATATATATATATATATATATATGGTCTTTCTTTCACAAGTCGCGCAGTCGCCCAACTGTTTAATAAAACAAATTTTCATTAACGTAATTTGACTATTTGATCAAAACTGTCTTAATACCGAAGAAACACACATCAACTATGAACAAAAACGCCATAGTTAAGTGTTGGAAGTGGCCACCGTGTTCCAGCAAACAGACTGCGGCAGGCTTGCGAATGTTCGCACAAACACGATGTACGGCTGCGGGAGTAATTATCGTCAGTGTTTTGTTGTAATGTCTCCATGTTTCAGACAACATTTTTCTCAGATGAAGCTTGGTTTCACCCGAGTGGTTACTTCAATAGCCAGAATACACGGATTTGGGCTACTCGAGAAACTCTTATGGTCTGCGTGAAGTACTACTACCTTCACAGGAAAATGATGTTTCGTGCGCCATGTCGCGGCGGCGTATTGTTTGTTGATCTCCCAACGGTTTTTCACAGAAACCGTAAATACTGAATATAAACATATAATTCTACAATTTATCGCCATGTTAGAGGTTAACGAACGTGACTCGTAGTTTCAGCAAGACTAAGCAACCGCTCGTACTGCAAACTCAACGCTAAGGATGATCCAACGAGTTCTTTAGCGAGGGTATGATCAGGAACACACTCTGGCTACCACGGTTACCAGACTTAACATCGCCCGACTACTTTCTGTGGGGATACTTTAAAGAAAAGAGTATTCCCCGGTAATCCTCGTGACTTGGAAACATTAAAGCAAAACACTACTGCAAAAACCAGTGCCGTCATTACTCCTGCAACCTTACATCGTGTTCGTGCGAACATCCGCAAGCGTGTCACAATATGTTTGTAGGAACACGGTGGTCGCTTCCAACGCTTGGCTATGACACTTCTGTCCAATGGTGATACGCGTTTCTTCGATATTAAGACGCTTCAGTTTAAATATACTCAAATTAAGTTACTCAAAAGCGCTTTTTATAAATACATATAACACGTGTTGCCCGACTTTCGGAAGACCCCATACCAGGGGTTTCCAACTGGGAGTAGAGTACATATTGGATTTTTCAAGGGTACACAGTCAGCTGTCAAAATATGTGTTTTGCTCATTTCCTTTTCTTTTGTAAATGCATTTTTCGAAATATTTCAACAGTGCAAGTTATAATTTTATATATATTATACAGGGTGTCTCAGAAGTTGCGCATCATATTTATAAGTGCGGATAACCTGAATCTGTAGTGCGCGACTTCTGAGAGACCGTATATATATATATATATATATATATATATATATATATATATATATATATATTCCTGTGCAAAGTCCCTGACCAGCCATGCGTGGCTGGCTACGAGGGCAGGAGGAGATCAGACAGCAATTCCCTCCACCAAATCCCGCAAATGAGGCGGGATGCTGTAGAGCGGTCGACCGCAGATCGATCCTGAACCGTCATTCACACTCACCTAAAGTATATATATATATATATATGCTGCAAACCCACAAGGAAAAAGAAAAACGATTCCAAGGCCTTTCGTGTATTTAGAGCTACACCAAAGCTACGCAAACTATTTCGGGAATAAAGTTTAGTATTTTATCTTCAATTTTTATAGAATTAAAGGAACTAGTAAATACTACATTATATTTTAATTCGTGAGAATATTTAATGAAATATGTAAAACATATTTATTAATATTTAATTCATGTATCAGATTAGTTAATTAAGAATCCTACCTTTGTTTTGCTCGTATTTTCATCCGCCATTTCTCTCTCTGAACTTAATAGATTTTTACAGTAAATTTCTACAATTCCCACAAATGATTACAATAATAGTTTTATATTTAATAATGTAAATTCAAATTAGGGTTAGTGATACTTATTACTGCATTTGACGCGTGTTTTACAGAAATCAAAAGTTTGATAACGGTAAAATAAAAAACATTTTGGAATATTTAATTTTTAGCATTTTTATCAGAAAAAAAATTATTATTATATACGAGAATATGTATATATATAATGTCATATTTTCAAAACAATAATTATACATTATTTGATTAATTTGCGCTCATAAAATTTGGCACGATTTTTATGAAGAAATCAGGTTTTTTTTCAGGGGTACGCAACATGCCTCCCATTTTTTCGAAATAACGTGACCACGAGTAATCCGGCCACTATAATTTCTTATCACGGCCTCCAGCGTGCGATCTTTGCCTTATAGCTTTTATTGGCACAACGTTAAACCAAAATTTTTGTAACTCCGATTTTCCAAGATCAGTTCATCTCGCTTCTTGCGGGCCAATAAAGACGCTGATTTGGACGGGGTTTGGTTTCAACAAAATAACGTGATATTTCATACAGTAAATATCAATTTGAAATTTTTACACGAAAACTTCTAACTCGAGAGTCTGACAAGTTCGTACCTCCGCCTTCAGGAATGTGGTCCCCCCTCTGTCACCCGGCCTCGATCCTCGCGATTTCTTTTTGAGGGGATATGTAAAGGAGAGGATCTTCAAAGAAAATCGTATAGAACATTGGAAGTTTTAAAAGCAGCAAATGACCATGAAAACCACTCCATTTCTTCCGAAACGATGGAAGTCGTGATAACAAATTACACTGTCTGGATTCATCACTTAATATGGCAAAGGGGGCGGACGTGTTAAGCATGTTGTGTGCCTATATAAAAAAAAAAATTACTTCTTCCATTATGATCGTGCCAAGTTTCAAGCATTACCGTATAAATTAATCCATTGATTTTCAATTATAACTTTGAAAGTGAAGCATAATTAGAAAAAAGGTAACATCGCGGAAGCTCCTATCCTCACAACGGGGAGGAGAGTGTATCACAATGGTCACCTGAGCCCAAGCATTAACATGGTAATATGCCGGTTCAACCCAACCCGGGAGCCAGCAACTGGGAGCGAACTCAGAGCCTCACCGCCCAGTGCCCGACACCGTAACCAGTTCAACCTCCACACACACACACA
>JAJOZX010005795.1:235000-250000 GCA_023014485.1 Bathynomus jamesi | reverse complement strand
ACAAAATTACCGAAAAATATCCTTGATTTAACAAAAAAAAAAATATATATATATATATATATATATATAACACAGGTAGGCAATATGTCAAAGCGCATAAAATAATTAAGACAGAAAACCATGGAACGGGAAACGTTTAAAACGTAGATTTTATATTAACCTAAAAAAATGAGAAAATGTTACGGAGAAAAAAGCCGAATAGAGACAAATTACAGCTGCCTCGAAGGCTTAACTGACGTATACAGACTACATTTGTCAAGCAATTATAGTCCTAAATTACTCCGACGATAAGATCTAATTAGAGGTCTCAGCACATGCTCAAGGTGACAATTTGTGACAGTGGGCGGGGCTTATGAAATACGTCCCGTGTCGCCTAACCTGGAATTAGTTTCGCGGTGGTGTACAACCACGATTGTCTTCCTACGCTCTGATAGGCAATGATGGGCCGTCATAACCTATGATAAGCTATGATCGTAACTAATGGTCTTAGGAAAGGAAGCCCAGGAAATAAAAATATAAAGTTGTGGTCGATGTTATCGGGGTTAAAAAATCGCTTTAATGAATCTCCAAAATTTGTTCCAAATTACTTGCAAGTATTTTTTAATTAGCTTTTTAAGAGTGTAAACCCTCAATCGTTTTTATTTATTCTTTTATGAGGTCGCAACTTATTTTTTTTATTATCGGTACATCCATTACGTGTCTCTTATTTCAGCTTAAAGGATATTCTTAAAGGATATTCTTTATAATAAATATATAATCTTTCCATCCTTCCTTAATATTCTCTCTCTCTCTCTGTGGTGTCGTGGTTAACATCGCTAACTATGAATCCACCGGGTTCGATTCCAGGCGGAAGCAAACGCGCGCGCAGCTTACTCAGCTGTTCATCCTTCCACGCAATAAAAAGTGGTTGGTAGATAAATGGGTAGGCTGGGTGGCCTAGTGGTTAAGACACTGGGCTGCTGATCGGGAGGTCGTGAAATCGAGTCCGGGCAAGGACTTTGTAATTTGAGCACCCTACCGTAGAGGGTCGTGGTTCGGATTCCACGTTAAGTTGTAGGTCCAAGGTAGAACAAGTTTGAACTTCGTGAGAATGAACAATTCGGTTGGAAGCAAAACCAAGGTGTGTGTGTGTGTGTATAAACAGTTAATATTGTGAAACAAGTATTACTTACTGTATAATCGTTGAGCTACGGAATTAACATTTGATTATACTACTTCTCGTAAGACTAGCCAAGTTAAACGACGTTCAGTCAGTTAAATAGTTGGCTGGGTAACCGCCTGTGGCCAGATGATGTAGGGACCTGTGGTTCTGATTTCACATTGGGCCTAATTTCTCCGGGTGTTTGTATGAAAGCAGACTCATGCAACAACTTACAGTCTAAACACACATACACACACACACACACACACATTATATATATATATATACATGATGCGCCTCGGTAGTGTCGTGGTTAGCATCGCTGACTACGAATCCATTGGCCCCCGGGATCGAAACCCAGTGATGGCAGGTGGCGCCCAGCAAAACCCAACTGTTTATCCTTCCGCACAATAAAAAAATTTGATTGGTAGATAAATGGGTACCCTGGGTAGCCTAGTGGTTAAGACGCTGGGCTGTTGGTGGGGCGTGTTTTGGATTCCAAGTTAAAATGTAGGTCTAAGGTAGAGTGACAAGCTTGACCTTCATCAGAATGATCAATTCTGGCGGAAGCAAAACCAAGGTGTTTTACATATTAGGGACCACTGTACAACTTACCACTGTTACTTTATACCGACTGTGTCTGATAACAATTAACTGGCTTTGGTTATATATATATATATATATATTTGTGCAGGCGGTAGTTATTCTACTTTAAACGTTGGTGACATCATATATGACGTCATACATGACGTCATCCTTCTTCACGATTTTGTAATCCAAAACGGAAACCAATTCTAGAGTTCTTCCTTTCAGTCACTGTAATTGCTTTTCAACTCGACTGTACATGAAGAGTCAACTCTCCAACTATATTATAAAAGTATATTGTAACACTCATAATATAACAACAGAAGTAAATGAGCGTGATTGATGAAACTCTGCTTCAGCGTGTTTTTTTTTTTAGTTTGCCAAAGCAACATTTCAAATTATAAGTAAACTCATCCCATGTATACAGTCCATAATCCTTAAAATTACAGTTATTATACTCTACAAAACAGTCCTCAGTGGAGGTGCTCCTTGATCGTGAACTGTCCTCAAAGTTAAGACTGCGAGTCTTTCTCCTCCAATCTCGTTTTGTGGTCCTCGGAGGTCAGAAAAGCTTACAGCACGCAACGCTCAAACAGCCAATATTGAGGAAGGCCGATCGTCCTCTTTGACAATTCATCTTTCCCGAACCTTCATTTGGGCAACGTCACATTGGCCAAATGTGATAAAGGGAAATGAATCAAGTTAAAACAAGTTAAAATAGCTTCAGATTTAGGGAAGAAACACACACACACACCACACACACACAATGACGGACAGACAGGCAGGCAGACAGACAGGTTGTTTTCATATGGTCTGAAATAATTATCGATTATATTCTTTAAATACATAAGAATATATGGGATTTTATTTGATTACACATACACACACACACACACACACATATATATATATATATATATATTATATATACCGATAGAAAAAGTTCATTATTCAAGAACACAAAACCAATGGTTAGTTTTATCTTTCAAATTACATACAAAAGGTAAGAAAAAAGTGAAAAATGTAAAAAAAAAAAAAAAAATTGTCCCTTCGACAAAGGCTGAAACCGAGGTGAAAGAGCCCATTAAAAACGGTTCCTTATTATAGGGCCCCTAGCCCGGGCAAAGGCGGATCTGTGTCATTCGTCGTCTGTTTATAAATAGTGTCGCGTCGTTCCATGTAATTTCTCGTTATTTAAAAAATGAAGGGTTCCATTTATTATAAATTGAACCTCGTCTCGTAATAAAGCGTTTCTTTCCACATTGTTCACATGATATATTTAGAAATATGATGTACAAGTTGTAGCACTCTACTCACGCGCGAACGCGCGCGCGCATACACACACACACACACACACAAAATATTTTATTATATATATATATATATATAATTAGGATAGAATCGCCCTATTTCTGTACACAAATACGCTACTTCATATCCATGGAATTCAATGTAAATTTTACATAATCTTTGCGTAACTCATGTTTTATATAAAAAGGTGTTCATAAAGTAAGTTAATATATATAATTATGTTCCTTCTCTCTCCTTTTATATGCAATTAGGGGGTAGCTGTCCCTAAAGTAATAAAGAAGCATTTATAGCGCTTATTTTCTACAACATACAGACCTCCCTTACGACAAAAACCCATTTTACAACGTTATCCCCCCACCTTGTCCGTACTCCCACTTATTCCTCCCTCCATTCGAAGTTTAATCTCATGTTTTGCGGGGCGGCACGATTCTAAGAGAAATTAGTCCTTGCATTGTGAGGTATTACCTCGGATTTCATATCCCATGAACCGATAATTATTATTAGGATCCATATTGATAGAAGCGTTTTAACGATATTTATAGCTGATGACACTACCAGTAGTGGTGGATCGGGGTGAGACTAGGAAAAAACGGGAGTCATACACTTAATTAAAAACTGAAGCCAAAAAAAATTATATATATAAGCTACACAAATATACAACGCTTTACAGCGACACCAACATACATATATATATAAGCATTCATATGTATAGCCTGGGTCGGGTAAACTAATTGATGGTCATTTTCCGTCCTACAAGTATAACTTAATGAAGGGTATGAGCATTTTGCGTTGTTATGTGACCATTAGCAAAAGACAAGTCCGGCAACACGAACTTCAAAGGCCGAACGTCGTGCAACGATTAAGTTAAGGAATTCTCTCCTTTTCGCCAACCCCGATTCATGTGAACAACTCACCCATGCAGGTATACGTGGGAAACAAATATATACTCTCTACAATATATAATATATATATATATATATATATAGGGTGATTAAAAAGTCAGGTTACATAGGGCTTTTCTGATATTCTTTGCAGGTAAATGAGTTGAGATGTTATCGAAGGAGGAGCGCATTGATGTGATATTCCTAGCTGGCTGCACAAGTGCATTGCCGTTAACGGTGGCCATATCGAACATGTGATGTGACTATTCCCCTGTATCATTTCATAATACAGTACTGTATTTCCCTATGTAACCTGACTTTTGAATCACCCGTGTATATATATATATATATATATATATTGTAGCCACGTCGCAATACCGATTCTCGCGGATCAGTTAGGTTAGGCGACATTCGGTTTCGGTAGTGATCGTCGGCTGCGTCCAGATGATGTAGCGACCCGTAGCTCGATCTCACGTAAAACTGTAGGTTTTCTCCGTCACATGACCTTCGCTGTTACGGAAGTGGTTAAACAACTCCCAAAGCACAGAAATATATATATAGGGCCTATATAAACTCCATTAAATCTATTTAAGTTGTTTAGTCCCATAAAAGTCCAGAAAAGAGATGTTCTGGAAATAGATGATGTGAATGAAAGGGAGAAAATACTTAAAATTACCTAAGAACACACATACTGCATAAAGAATAGTCCTTATATATATATATATATATATATATATATATATAACTGGAGCTTTTCCTTTCACTTTCTTATCTATTAACGTCTCTCGAGCACTGATATATATATATATATATATATATATATATATATATATATATATATATATCAAACAAGTAACGATGTCTCCTTTGAAATTTACAACAGATACAAAATATTTATTGAACCTCGTTCTTCAGTTATTTCTCCGTTTGTTTATTTATTACAAGATGATGATTAAGTAGTTATCATTTTATGATTTTCTACTCTATGTCCCTATTCGTGCTTAGTGCCTCATCTTCAAATTTTGAGAGAGAGAGAGAGAGAGAGAGAGAGAGAGAGAATCTTTAACAGTCTACACGCATTATGAGCCGTATTACTTCTATTGAGGGTTGGGAACGCAACATTAAAGGTTTGCTTTTAAAGATTTAAAGAGGTCCCAAACATCATATTTTGTGTGCTGCTAATAACAGCCTTCTACAATGTTTACATGCTAGTGTCGAGAAATCTTCGACAATTCGTCACGCCATTCTACAATCAACACCGGCACATCGACTACGACTAATATATATATATATATATATATATATATATATATATATATATATATATATATATATATATATATATATATATAGATAGATAGATAATATGACTAGATATAGGTTGACACTTTTCTACTTGTGACCAGACACGTCAATAGTATTACCATCCAAATCCATATGAGTGGAAAAAAATAACTGAAAACTCGCAATTCGAAATAGAAAAATCTTTTCTTCTCCCGCAGAGAGAGTCATTCCGAACCTTTAATCATTTATATAATAAAGCTTTAAGCTCCTTCGCAGAGAAGGTTGAGAATTTTTGTATAATGGAAATGCCAATCCCCTTAATTCAGTCCTCCCTTCAAAAGACATGCTCGGTGTATGACTGTCGTGCATAGTTTTCTAGAGTCTGTCCATAACGTGATAGAGAAATAGAGAACCATCTCTCTAGGAATGCAACACGCAAAAACAAGATTTAACCCCAAAAATTGGGGGACCACACGGAAGTTGGGGGTATAATGGAAGGAGTTTGTGTGAGGGAGGGAGGGGAATCGTTTTGTGAAGAAAATATATATATATATATATATATATATATATATATATATATATAGGGAATTTAAAATATAATTGCGTACTCACTGAACCATTTAAATATTTATTCAGTTGTTTTTTTATAAATACAATGCCAACTATATGGCACTCTTGGCAAGCGATAAATGATGACTAACCGCTGACTGCGAAATGATTAAAAAATAAATATATAAATCAATAATTTAGTGTCGTTGAAGTGAATTGTAAACAAGGCTCGTAACTCTTAGACCTTTCGAGCCTACTGACCTGCCAATATCAGAGAAGGGAGAAACTACAATTAATGAAATTACTGTATACATTCCATTCTCATCGGTGATAAACAACAGAAAATCTATTGCACCACTCTCCATGCACCTTATCAATCCAAAAAGTATAGACTGCAGACGTCGTAACGCACGTCAAAATTGACACTAATGACGTCATTGCTGACACGTTTGTCGTGGGCGGAGCTGAAGCGAAACTCCGCCCACGCTGTCAATCAATTAGAATTGTCCCATTATTCTACAAATTATCTATCACATAAATATACTTTGGCGAATAATACAGAATATCATAGGGGACAAGAGAAAGAAGATAGGGACAAAAAAAAATATATATATATATATATATATACAGACCGTGCATGGAACAAGGAACTCTTCTGGGAAAATTAAATTCACTACAGTCCGAATAAGTAATGATAAATGACAAACACTATACAGGGTGTCCCAAAAAAACTATATACTCTTTATAGCATCATATATTTTATAATTTAAAAAAACAAAACAATATATTGTTATAGCAATTGTCAATGAAAGGTAAATTAGTAATCTAAGTGATCAAAATGTTATAGCCAGGGTGTCCCAAAAAAAACTATATATTCTTTATAGCATCATATATTTTATAATTTAAAAAAAACCAAACAATATATTGTTATAGCAATTGCCAATGAAAGGTAAATTAGTAATCTAAGTGATCAAAATGTTATAGCGAGTTGTTTGCATATAAAATTTAATTAACTACGCCAAGTGCTCAAAATGTTCTCCGGCGGCATGAATGCACTTTTGAATGCGTCGACTAACTGATTCGCAGACATGGACTAATGTGGATTCTGTGATGGTCCCGCACTTTTCCCTAATTGTATCCTTAAGGTGTTCGAGTGTTGCGGGTCTTGTACCATAAACTGCATCTTTCAGGTAGCCACACAAGTAAAAATCAAGTGGAGTCAAGTCCGGTGAACGTGGAGGATACTCAACGCTTCCTCTTCGTCCTATCCAACGGTTAGGCAACGTTTCATCGAGGTACCTTCTGACATCACAATGATAATGAGGGGGGGCTCCATCTTGTTGAAAGTAAAAGTCGTCGTTTCCAAACAACTTCCGAACTGCAGGTATAATTTCTGTCCGCAGCATGTCGAGATATGCGGCACCGGTAACTGTCCCATTAAAGAAAAATAGTCCCGCACTTTTCCCTAATTGCATCCTTAAGGTGTGGATAAACATGTTAATTTACCAGGATTAACAGCATGGTGTGGTTTATCATCCAGGGGTTTGGTTGGACCAATTTTCTTTAATGGGACAGTTACCGGTGCCGCATATCTCGACATGCTGCGGACAGAAATTATACCTGCAGTTCGGAAGTTGTTTGGAAACGACGACTTTTACTTTCAACAAGATGGAGCCCCCCCCCCCTCATTATCATTGTGATGTCAGAAGGTACCTCGATGAAACGTTGCCTAACCGTTGGATAGGACGAAGAGGAAACGTTGAGTATCCTCTACGTTCACCGGACTTGACTCCACTTGATTTTTACTTGTGGAGCTACCTGAAGGATGCAGTTTATGGTACAAGACCTGCAACACTCGAACACCTTAAGGATACAATTAGGGAAAAGTGCGGGACCATCACAGCATCCACATTAGTCCATGTCTGCGAATCAGTTAGTCGACGCATTCAAAAGTGCATTCATGCCGCCGGAGAACATTTTGAGCACTTGGCGTAGTTAATAAATTTTATATGCAAACAACTCGCTATAACATTTTGATCACTTAGATTACTAATTTACCTTTCATTGGCAATTGCTATAACAATATATTGTTTGGGTTTTTTAAATTATATATGATGCTATAAAGAGTATATATTTTTTTTTGGGACACCCTATAGAGTGGCGCAAAAGTCACGCATCATAGGAATTTTCAGTGTTGATTATAATATTTTTTTCTTTTATATAGGAGATGGCTGCGAAATTAACAAGAGAGGAGAGGGTGAGCTTGGTTTTAATTAATGTATGGAATACCAGGTACAACAAACTCGATGAATCGGGACAGAATTTAAATTCTGTACCAATTCATCGATTTGTTGTACCTGGTATTCCGTACATTAAAACCAAGCTCACCCTCTCGTCTATTGTTAATTTCGCAGCCATCCCCTATATAAAAGAAAAAAAATATTATAATCAACACTGAAAATTCCTATGCTCTGCGACTTTTGCGCCACCCTGTATATATATATATATATATATATATATATATATATACAGGGTGGGCGGAAAGTAGCTCCCTATTTTGGATTGGTAAAAAAATACGTATATTATTCATTTATTTCAGAAAAAATAATAAGAAAAGGTAGGCATACATGGTAGGTTTTCTCTAAAATTCAATGTGGGCTCCAACTCTTTCCACCAGCTTTTGGAGCCGCCCAGGAATGGCGTCCACTGACTTTAGCAGGAACTCCGGCGGGATGGAGGACATGACTTCCCGAATTCGGTCCTCCAGTTCTTCCAATGTCCTCGGTTTGGTGCGGTAGACTCTTCCTTTACCCACCCCCAAAGAAAGAAGTCGCACGGTTACCGCTGAAAAACGGCAGAATCGGTTCAGTGTAACGGTATGGTGTGGTATGACCTCAGATCAGGTTGTGGGCCCGTTCCTTCTGCGCAACACCATGAATGCTGAGCGGTACCTTGCTATGTTGCGAAACGAGGTCTGGCCGGTTGTCAGCACATGGGAGAACATCGACGATCTGATATTTATGCAAGATGGCGCTCCTCCGCACTTCGCTCTTGTTGTCCGTGAGTGGCTGGATGCCCACTTCCCTGGCGTTGGATGGGTCGTCGTGGTCCACATCAATGGCCAGCCAGGAGCCCCGACTTGACACCGTGCGACTTCTTTCTTTGGGGGTGGGTAAAGGAAGAAGTCTACCGCACCAAACCGAGGACATTGGAAGAACTGGAGGACCGAATTCTGGAAGTCATGTCCTCCATCCCGCCGGAGTTCCTGCTAAAGTCAGTGGACGCCATTCCTGGGCGGCTCCAGAAGCTGGTGGAAAGAGTTGGAGCCCACATTGAATTTTAGAGAAAACCTACCATGTATGCCTACCTTTTCATTATTTCTTCTGAAATAAATGGATAATATACGTATTTTTTTACCAATCCAAAATAGGGAGCTACTTTCCGCCCACCCTGTACATAGAGAGAGAGAGAGAGAATGTATTATAATCAGTCTCCTTACAAGTAGCACATGTAATGTAGAAATGCAAAGAAACATAAGTAGTCTGTGCACAAAAAGGGAGAGGAGAAAAAAAGAGGGGAAAGTGGGAAAACAAGATTTTCAGCTCTCAAAGGAGGGGGGGGGGGGAGTACCAAGGGGTAGCCTGATAAGAAAAAACAAACAACACACACACACACACATATATATATATATATATATATATATATATATATATATATATATAACTGTGACGTCACAATATGAACTTTAGCGGCCAACTTCCAATACTCTCAAAGGCATAAGTGATAATACCCTCATCCCCTCTCCCTAAAAAATACACGCCATTGAATGATGCCAAGCGCTTCTATGTACCCATTAACACCGGACGCGAGTGCACCCATAAACAACCATCTTATGACGACACGTACCTAGAAAATACTTAAAGAAATAATATACCGATTAATGTACGAGGCAGTTTATACTGTAGACTAGTGATGGGACGATTGTCATATTTCATACAATCGCTGTTGCGATTGCGATTGCGATTGTCAGAATTTGAAAATCGCGCGATTGCGATTGCGATTGCGATGTTTTAGCTTTAGCCTCACATAACGCTCATTTATGCTTTAAATATACCTAAACGCGTTACCTACCATAGGGTTAGCTTGATTTTTTAACATTCCAATTTTACATAGCGCAAATAAAGAGGTGTACTATTGTTATTATTAAACCAATTTTTTATTCTGTTTTCAACTAATTCGCAACCCGTTTTCATTTCTGTTTTTGACTTATTTATTATTTATTTATTATTCCGTATTGTTGTTAGCTAAACTTTCCTTTAAGTACGCATGAAAGAGCAGCTTTCATAGCAACTTTTGTATAGATTTAAATCTTTTGTTCACAATCGCAACAATCGCACTCATTAAATGCGATTGCAATTGCGATTGCGATTGTAAAAAATGTGCGATTGCGATTGCGATGCATCGTCCCATCACTACTGTAGACGATATACAGCGCACTAAGATCATTTTCATCATATAGGCTTATATAAACCTTCGTTAACCTTGGTTTTGTTTCCGCCCGAATTGTTCATTCTGACGAAGGTTAAGCTTGTCACTCCACCTTAGACCTACAGTTTAACGTGGAATCCGAACTACGTCCAACAACGGGTGGTCAGAAATTAAAGTGTCCTCGCCCGGACTCGATCTCACGACCTCTCGATCAGCAGCAGCAGCCCGGCGTCTTAACCACTAGGCTATCCAGGGTACCCATTTATCTACCAACCAATTTTTATTGTAGGGAAGGATGAACATCCGAGTTTTGCTGCGTGCGCCTGCCGTTACTGGATTTCGAGCTCGGGGCCGGTGGATTCGTAGTCACAATGCTAACCACTCCACCACCAATATATATATATATATATATATATAATATATATATATATATAGAGAGAGAGAGAGAGAGAGAGAGAGAGAAGAGAGAGAGAGAACGTCAATCATTTAAGAAAGCTGGTGATTATCAAAGTCATAATTTTCAATTATTATTCCAGATAAAAATTGTTCCTATCATTTATTGTGAAACATTTCTCCATTTCAGAACCAAAAAAGTTAAATTCACTTATGCAGAAAGCGATTCGAATCTCTATTGATTTACCATCTATATACATAATATACATGTATAGATTTCGCGATTCTTTTGTGATATATATATATATATATATATATATATATAAAAGGAGAAGGTCGCCAGTATTCAATCATTTGGAATAAAATGAAAAGATTTTCTCTACATAATTTCAAATCTAACTATTACGAACAGAAAATTTATAATTGGCTTCAAAGAAGGTCACACTTATCATTATATATATATATATATATATGATGAATAAAACCACGAAGGAAAGGAAACACAAAATGGTGCTCAAGCGCTTTAGTCTAATGACATCCTCAGGAACACTGAAGTACATAAAAAGGTTAAGCCTATATATAGGTTACAGAAAGAAAAAAAGAAAAAATAAATAACATACATACACACACACACACATACATATATATATATATATATATACATACATATCTATATATACAAATACATACATACATACATACATACATATATATACAATAAACAGAGAAGTAAAAATAATAAAAAATTATAAAAAATAAAAATTAAAACCTTAAAAGATTACCAGTGAGGCGTACAGATTTGTAAGGAAAAATATCGATTTTTAGCACAAGATCAAATGGATTATAAAAATACAAATTTATACTGGAACTCTGCCGGGTTTTAACACAATGCTGCCTATGGTCAGGTTTCGATATATATAAAAAAAAATAAAATGCAAATTAAAAGTTAATCGATTTTTAGCACAAGAGCAAATGGATTATAAAAAATACAAATTTATACTGGAACTCTGTCCGGGTTTTAACACAATGCTGCCTATGGTCAGGTTTCGATATATAAAAAAAAATAAAATGCAAATTAAAAGTTAATAAAGTAGAAGACAAGTTTACCAAAGATTTAATGTTTTACACTTCTTATCTAAATCTGTTTTAAAGGAATTCAACATACAGGATCGAGTTGAAAAAACCTTTGCTTATGTTGAAGTTATTGAAAGTTGGATAATGGCAGACTCAAGAATATTTCTATTAACAATGTTGCTTGAATGGAATAAAACTGAAGCATTATTCCAATCAATACAGTGGGCTAACTCTGACAAATGGACAAAAGGGCACTGGACAACTGTCCTTTCTAACGGAATATTGATGCTGTTTTATATACGTGTGTGCAAATCCTTTCCCGTCTGACCTATGTAAAAGGAATCACATTGTTTACAACCAATTTTATAGAAATGCCTGAATTATTGTAGGGCTATTTTTTACAATGATATTTTTCACAATATTGTTATATGAAAATACTACATTAATATCCAAAAGTTTAAGTACATTAGCAATGCCTAAAAAGCCCGGGAAAATGGAAGTACTAAAATATTTTTGACAAAGTACGAGTGTTAATATTGACACGATAGAAAGTTCGTTTTGCCTTGTTGAGACAAGATTCCATAAACGCAGATGGATAACACAAATCACTTCCAATACCGTTGATTTTTTCCAATTCGGCATCGATGTATTCCGGACTGGCGATCCTAAGGGCGCGGAGAAACATTGATGAAAATATGGCCTTCTTAGTGGGGGTATCATGTCCCGAGTAAAAGTGTACGTAGGACAAATTGTTTGTCGTTTTCCGATAGATACTAAACTTAAAACCTGGGCTTTCCCTATGTACACGCACATCCAAAAATGGGATTGAATTGTCTTGCTCAACTTCTAAAGTAAACTTAATGGAGGGGACTTGATCATTTAACTGAAGGAGGAAGCTATCCAGGTCACGATTCATGGGCCAGATACACAAAAATATCGTCGACGTACCGCAACCAAGGGATGCCAACCCCCAGGATTCTCGGAATATAGTTTTTTTTACCTATATTCCGAGAATCCTGGGGGTTGGCATCCCTTGGTTGCGGTACGTCGACGATATTTTGTGTATCTGGCCCATGAATCGTGACCTGGATAGCTTCCTCCTTCAGTTAAATGATCAAGTCCCCTCCATTAAGTTTACTTTAGAAGTTGAGCAAGACAATTCAATCCATTTTTGGATGTGCGTGTACAGAGGGAAAGCCCAGGTTTTAAGTTTAGTATCTATCGGAAAACGACAAACAATTTGTCCTACGTACACTTTTACTCGGGACATGATACCCCCACTAAGAAGGCCATATTTTCATCAATGTTTCTCCGCGCCCTTAGGATCGCCAGTCCGGAATACATCGATGCCGAATTGGAAAAAATCAACGGTATTGGAAGTGATTTGTGTTATCCATCTGCGTTTATGGAATCTTGTCTCAACAAGGCAAAACGAACTTTCTATCGTGTCAATATTAACACTCGTACTTTGTCAAAAAATATTTTAGTACTTCCATTTTTCCCGGCTTTTTAGGCATTGCTAATGTACTTAAACTTTTGGATATTAATGTAGTATTTTCATTAACAATATTGTGAAAAATATCATAGTAAAAAATAGCCCTACCAATAATTCAGGCATTATCTATAAAATTGGTTGTAAACAATGTGATTCCTTTTACATAGGTCAGACGGGAAAGGATTTGCACACACGTATAAAACAGCATCAATATTCCGTTAGAACAGGACAGTTGTCCAGTGCCCTTTTTGTCCATTTGTCAGAGTTAGCCCACTGTATTGATTGGAATAATGCTTCAGTTTTATTCCATTCAAGCAACATTGTTAATAGAATATTCTTGAGTCTGCCATTATCCAACTTTCAAATAACTTCAACATAAGCAAAGGTCTTTTCAACTCGATCCTGTTATGTTGAATTCCTTTAAAACAGATTTAGATAAGAAGTGTAAAACATTAAATCTTTGGTAAACTTGTCTTCTACTTTATTAACTTTTAATTTGCATTTTATTTTTTTATATATATCGAAACCTGACCATAGGCAGCATTGTGTTAAAACCCGGACAGAGTTCCAGTATAAATTTGTATTTTTATAATCCATTTGATCTTGTGCTAAAAATCGATTAACTTTTAATTTGCATTTTTTTTTTTTTTTTTATATATATCGAAACCTGACCATAGGCAGCATTGTGTTAAACCCGGCAGAGTTCCAGTATAAATTTGTATTTTTATAATCCATTTGATCTTGTGCTAAAAATCGATATTTTCCTTACAAATCTGTACGCCTCACTGGTAATCTTTTAAGGTTTTAATTTATAATTTTTTATAATTTTTTATTATTTTTTAATTCTCTGTTTATTGTATATATATGTATGTATGTATGTATGTATGTATTTGTATATAGATATGTATGTATATATATATATGTATGTGTGTGTGTGTGTATGTTATTTATTTTTTCTTTTTTTCTTTCTGTAACCTATATAGGCTTAACCTTTTTATGTACTTCAGTGTTCCTGAGGATGTCATTAGACGAAAGCGCTTGAGCACCATTTTGTGTTTCCTTTCCTTCGTGGTTTTATTCATCATAAATATTTTTCACGTGTTACCTTCGTGAAATAATTTTCATATATATATATATATATATAATATATATATATATATTATATATAAACCAGAAAAAAATATAACAAACAATTTGGTAATCAATTATATGTATTTTCAGTAAACAGAATTATTTCAAATCACACTGAATGCGACAGACAGATTGAGTTTGGAGCAGGCTCAGCGTTCCTGAAGTAATGCAACTCGTTAATGATATAAGTAGCACTGATGGTAAGCCACACTTATTTACCATCAATTCTGATTTTTAAAAGTAGAATTTTCTTGTACGGGATGCATTTTTGAGATACGGTTAGATTAGGTTAACTCTGGTTAGCCTAACTTAACCTAAAACAAATCACTATGTATGTAAAAACCTGAGGTAGCATGAAATAGGTAGGAGTTACTCGATTTTGAGTTTTTGAATTAAAATTCTGACGCGAGTGAAAGTCGAAAAAATAATTGAAAATGTAACAAAGATGACCCGTTGCATCTACTGAGTAAAAAATGAGCACAGCTGAAACTTTACACAAAAATTGGAGCTACTTGGGCATTTATATATATATATATATGTGTATGTGTATGTGTGTGTGTGTGTGTGTGTGTAAGAACCGCTTCTATCGGTGTTCTAAATAACATTATAATCGCGGGTGAAGAGCCCTGGATCGGCGTTGATTAGAGCAGGTAAGCTATCATTACGGA
>JAJOZX010005795.1:107500-230000 GCA_023014485.1 Bathynomus jamesi | reverse complement strand
AAATCAACAATGCCCGCTGGATGGTGAAAATTTAAAAAAAAAAAAAAAATTCAAACGATTACCCATTTTTGTGTATACAGGGTGTCCTATAAGTCCAGTCTCGTAGAAAAATTTATTTTAAATTAAATTTAACAAAAGTAATACATTAGAACTAAAACAAATTTTCAAAATGATGTCTCGTTTTGGGACATTTTTCTTGTTGCGGGTAGAGTAACACGCAATGGCTAATATGCGAGTGAGTTACACTCCTGAGAAAAAGGCGCGTAACTCACTTCCACATAAGCTATTGCGCGTAATTCTACCCGCAACAAGAAAAAGGTCCCAAAACAAGACATCATTTTGAACATTTTAGTTATAATGTATTACCTTTGTTAAATTTAATTTAAAATAATTTTTTCTACGAAACCGGACTTATGGAACACCCTGTACATGGGTAAAGTATACATTGATGTAGTACGCGGAGAATGTCATAAGTGACAACGTCAGTTTCTTCAAAGGAATTAAATCGTCTTTTATAAGAGGTCATTTTTAATTCGAATGTCCTCCATTCGCTTTCGTTATTGGATCAGATTTCTATCTTTTGTATGCAAGTTACTGCTCTATTCATTCCTTTTATTACTGTATTATCCGTTTGTGTCATTCATTTTTAATAGTTTTCACTTATCATTATTTTTTTTTTTATTTTTGTACTATTTTAACTTATCATCATTGTTCCAAAACGTAAGAAACACCCGCATTTTTTCGTGCAATTCAAACTTTTTTTAATAATTTTACCGCAAATTTGCAAATGGACAGTTCTGTATTGTGTAACAAATTAAGATCAATTTCTGATTATCAAAATATACAGCATTCACGTACTAATTTTCGGTACAGTTATAAAAAAAAGAATTTGAAACATGAGTCTGAATTATTATTAATACTAGGGGCACTCAATATATTTTCCCCACCCTTTTTTCTTAGCTAAATAATAGGCCATGAGGCTGAAAATGTCTTTTGGGCCGTAAGTTTGCACTTTCTGCGCTTCACATAACCGGATTTTTCCAATTTGAACCTCCCCTCCTTGTATAAAACCGCTTTTAAACGCCCATGTATAAAACCGATGGTTAACGCAGTTTCGAAAATGGCGTCTGACAGTGATGTGCGTCGTAAACAGAGAGCTGTTATCGAGTTCTTAACCGCAGAGAAGGAAACAGTTGCAAATATTCACAAACGTCTACAAAACGTTTACGGAGATGCTGTTGTTGATCGAAGCACACTTGGACGCTGGTCTAAACGTGTGAGATCATCGGAGAGAGGGAGAGCCAGACTCGATGATGAGCCACGCAGCGGTCTCCCGGCATCGGCTGTGACATCTCACACTGGGCAACGTGCTAACAGCATCATTCGATCAAATAGGCGCGTCATATACAAGGAGCTATCACTGGAGCTAGGAATTAGTGAAGGAAGTGTCAATACGATAATTCAGCAACTGGGATACTCAAAAGTGTGTTCACGGTTTGTTCCTCGCCAACTATCTGTAGATCACTAAGCCCAAAGAAAAGAAATTGATTCTGAGTCGTTGGTTCAATACGAGACAGAAGGGGATGACTTCCTTTCATGAATTGTGACGGGATGAGACTTGGGTACACCAATTTGAACCTGAAACAAAACGCCAATCCATGGAGTGACATCACGCAGACTCCCCAAGTAAAAAAAAGTTCAAAATGGCTCCCTCTGCAGGAAAGGTTATGGCCACCATCTTCTGGGACACGAAAGGGGTGATTGTGGTGGACATTATGAAGAAAGGACAAACAATCAACTCACAGGCATATATTGTTACCCTACAGAGACTCCAGAGACGTATAAAGCGAGTTCGACCGGAGCGAAAACTGGAAGACGTCCTTCTTTTGCACGATAACGCAAGACTACACAACAGTTTGCAAACAAGAGAGGCCATCACAAAAATGTGCTTGACTGTGTTACCCCACCCTCCATACAGCCCGGATCTGGCACCTTCAGACTTCCATTTGTTTGGGCCAATGAAGGATGGTATTCGTGGAAGAAAGTTTCAGAGTGACGATGAGGTTGTTGAGGAGGTTAAGAGGTGGCTCCAGCGGAACCCAGCGGACTTTTATCAGCAAGGAATAAAGGCCCTTGTTTCGAGGTGGAACAAACCTGTAGAAAAGGATGGAGACTACGTGGTAAAATAAGAACTTGTAAAAAAGGTATGTAACTATTTGTGTACAAAATTCTGTAACTTACAAGGAAACTTGGAAAGAAAAAAAAAGGTGAGGCAAATATGAGTGGCCCTCGTACTATATGTATTTAAAAAAATATATTATATATATATATATTATATATATTTATATATATATATTATATATATATATATATACGAGGGTTAATTCAATAAGTATCCGCACTTTTTATTTTCACATCTGATACATTATAAACACATCACTTCTCAACATAGTCTCCCTGTTTCTCAATACACTTAGTCCAGCGATCTAGAAGCTTCCTAATGCCATCACAAAAGAATGTTTTTGGCTGTGTGCGTAGCCAGTCATGCACCACCTCCTTCAGGTCATCATCGCCTTGGAATCGCTGACCTCTCAAAGCGTCTTTTAGTGGTCCAAACAGGTAAAAATCCGAAGGTGCCAGTTCTGGATTGTAGGCTGGATGGTCGAGAACTTCAAATTTAAGTTCTTGAAGGCATTTTCTAGTCTGTGCAGCGGTATGAGGGCGCGCATTGTCGCGTAACAGAATAACACCTTCCGACAATCTCCCTCTCCGTTTTGTGCGAATTGCTTGCTTTAACTCATTCCGAAGCATATCAGAATACGATGCACTTGTTACTGTACTTCCACGCTCTAGATAATGTTCAAGGATAGGGCCTTTTATATCCCAAAACAGTGTTAGTATAACTTCACCTGCCGACGGCTGCGCTTTGAACTTCCTTGCAACGGGAGATGTTGGATGCTTCCATTGCATGCTCTGTCGTTTGCTTTCTGGTTCATAGGGATGGATCCAGGTTTCATCGTCAGTGATAATGCGCTCCAAAAAGTTTTCACATTCATTATGATACCCCCCAAAAGACGAGAGCAGACATCCATACGATTACGCTTGTGCTCTTCTGTCAACTGTTTGGGCACCCATCTTGCACAAACCTTGTGAAAGCCAAGAATGTCATGAACTATCGAATAGGCAGACCCTTGACTGATGTCTAATGAAGATGCAATTTCTTTTATTGTTAATCTTCTATCATCGAAAATCATGGCTCTCGCTTCTTCCTGCTTGTCACCACTGGTTGATGTTGACGGTCGTCCTGAGCATCTGTCACACATGTCCGACCGTCATTGAACATTTGAATCCACTCGTACACACTTCGCCGTGGTAACGCATTATTCCCATACTGAGCACATAAACTCGTGTGAATTTCAGCTCCTTTCACACCTTCTGCCCCCAAAAAACGAACCACGGATCTCTGTTCTTCCAGAGTACAAATTGAAAGCGGCGCAGCCATGCTCAGTGCTCACTACTCGTACGATATGTGACAGCTACGAGTAGCCTAAATAAGCCTATAGATCTCAGTTTGGCTCGTTATTACGAGTATATATTATACAGGGTGGGCCGTAAGTTTCCATACATAGGAAAAATAAACATTTTTTTATGGACAACCATTTTTATTTATATAATATGCTCTACATGGTTGCCATTGTTTTGAAAACACATTTCAATACGTGTTCCCCACTGTTGATGAACACGCATTAGCACAGTTGACGTTATGCTTGTAATGGCGTTGGTGATACGTTCCTTTAGATGATTTATGTCTCGTATCTTTTCCTGATACACCATGGCCTTCAAGTGCCCCCAAAGATAGAAATCAAGGGGGGTGAGATCTGGGGATCTGGGAGGCCACTCCACAGGACCACGCCGACCAATCCAAGCATCCGGAAACTGCTGATCTAAATACCGACGCACGTGAAGACCATAATGAGGTGGAGCTCCATCTTGCTGGAAGTAAACTGGGAAGTTACCTTCCTCGTTTAGCAGGGATGGGAAAATCTCTTCTTGCAACATGTTAAGATACCTTTCGGCATTAAGATTTCCACTGACAAAAATTGGTCCAATAATTCTGTCATCCCATATCCCGGCCCACACCATCACTTTACCGGCACCTTGCATCTTCGTCGGACTCAGCCAGTTAGGGTTAGCATTACTCCAGTAACGTATGTTTTGCCGATTAACCTCTCCATTGACGTAAAAATTTGCTTCATCAGTAAACAAGATCTTACAACGCATATTCTTAGGGTATCTGAAACATAAAAACAAACGTTTAATTTTTCCTATGTATGGAAACTTACGGCCCACCCTGTATATACTATATTATCACAAATAAAAAGTGCGGATACTTATTGAAGTACTCTCGTATATATAACGGGTGTGCCATAAAAAAAGGGTACATTTTAAAAAAGCTATAAAATCAACATTTGTCATTTAATTTTAATAAAAGTTCTACACAGTAAAACATATGTATTTGTCTATAGGCAAACAAGTTTTCAGAATAAAATATCAAATAATTCAAATTCTATCACCATTTAACGAAAGAGTATGATTTTTCTACTTAACATACAAACATTATTAAATCTTTTTAATATTTTTTTATAAAAATAATTTTTAACGTAAAATTTACCTGAAATTATTAAAAAAAATTGTTCGAAATGCTTTCCTTCCATTTCAATAACTTTTTTTTTTCTTGGCCGGAATTCATCTATGGTTCGATTTACTTGTTCCTGTTGGAAGCTCTTCCCATTTTTGAATGATGATCTCGCGTAAATGAACATCTTTTATCCTAGTCCTGTAGACTCGCTCTGCTAAGTTCTCCCATATTCCGGCCAAGAATAAAAAAGTTATTGAAATGGAAGGAAAGCATTTCGAACAATTTTTTTAATAATTTCAGGTAAATTTTACGTTAACAATTATTTTTATAAAAAAATATTAAAAAGGTTTAATAATTTTTGCATGTTAAGTAGAAAAATCATACTCTTTCGTTAGATGTTGACAGAATTTGAATTATTTGATATTTTAGTCTGAAAACTTGTTTGTATATAGATAAATACATATGTTTTACTGTGTAGAAGTTTTATTAAAATTAAATGACAAATGTTGATTTTGTAGCCTTTTTAAAATGTATCCCCTTTTTTATGGCACACCCGTTATATATATATATATATATATATAAGCACACCGGACAAAAAATTAGTCACCCCCTCTCAGAATGTACCTAATAACGTGTGACGGCGCCTCTGGCCTTGATAACCGCACGAATCCGGCGAGGCAGAGACTCTACGAGGTTGTGCATGTACTGAACATCGATTTACTGCCACTCGTTCATCAGCCGGTCCCGAAGTTCCGCCAGAGTCCGTGGGTGTCTATTCCTGCGCTTCACTTTCTGTTTCCAGCCTGAACAACAACTTCGACGCATTCAGGATTAAGGCTTCATTGGACCTGCGATGTACTCGTCGCCTCCCATCATTGGAGAACAAACAAAAACGGGACTCATCGGACCAAATTACACGTTTCCAATCTGCCGCAGTCCAGTTTTTGTGCCTCTGAGCCCATTTATAACGTGCCAATTTGTGACTTGCTGTTAACAGCGGCCTCTTCCGTGGTACCCTGCTCCAGATGTCCATCGCATGCAGTTCTCGTCGCAATGTCCGTTCGGAAATTGGTCGCTGGAGAACCTCATTGGTTTCTTGGAGCAATTGTTCTCTGGTTTGAAAACGATTTGCAGTTACTAGACGAGAAACATGGCGGCGGTCACTATTGTCGAGAATTGTTTTCCGGCCACAGTTACGCCGTCGATTTTCAGTTGATTGCGAACTACACCACTCTTTGTAAACTCGCTGGACAGTACGCGTTGACACACCAACAAATTGGGCTACTTCAGACATTTTGTGTCCGTGGGCTCTGCCAAACACGATGGCTACTTTTTGCCACTGAGTAACGTCTGCCTCACGACCCATTTTGCAGACTATATCCAACACACACTTTGTTCTTCACCACCTCACGAAACAGATCTGATCCTGTGTGCTACGTCACCGCTACTTGTCACTTACCAATGCTACATCAGCGCCCTCTGTGTGACCTTGAACTTCCTACTATCGGTGCTATTAGGGGTGACTAATTTTTTGTCCGGTGTGCTTATATATATATATATATATATATATATATATATATATATATATGTGTGTGTGTGTGTGTGTGGTGTGTGTGGCCGCGTTATGGGGGCTAGGTATCCCGGGGTCTAAAGTAGTTAATTTGTCAGTTATGCGCAACGGTTATTTTTAGTCAACGCGTCTCTCCTCCAAGGTGGAAACGTATATCACACTCAGTTTTTCTCTTTCACTAATGCCCCTTTCAGTTTGTCTCACTGAATCGGTATAATTTCTTAGTTTACTCTCACTTGATCAATATACAGTTGAGGTATCACTTACTCTTCTTCATTTTGAGTGTAATTTTCATCAGTAATTGCCCTTCAAAGTATGAATTTTTACAAAGCTTCATTCGGAACAGCGATGACTTATATTCCCCATTCAGTTTTCACGTTTAAAAACAAAATACATTCAAATAAATGAGAGAAGGTAATTGAGACTATTTTGGTTCTAAATTATACTGTTTATTTACTATAAGGAAAATGTCTTTCAGTTTCAGGTTTAATTCACACACATATCAAGAAAATACGACGGCCGGAGTTTTAAAACAAGGCAAAGCAGTAGGCTATTTCAAATTTTTCCAAAAAAGTTAATCAGTAAAAATGTCATAAAATTTCTTGCATAAATCCAAAGCAAAAACACAAGTGGCGTTCAAACAAGCTTAGTCAAAATTTTGAAGTTACACAACAAAACAACTTATGCAAGTATAGCAAAATTGCACACAGCAATATTGATAACTATGTACAGGAAAAGGGGCGTCTCTATCCAAAGAATTTTTACAAGATTTCCCCCACCCAATAAAACTGTGGTTGAGTTTATATATCCAAAAATCTTTGGTGGAGTCAATCAAATCTGACTGCCTTAAAGGTGGCGTTTCCCCTCCTATTAACCACTCACCGTTCAAACGGACAGCTATATTTAAAGTGACTGGTTTTCCCGAAGCAAAGGCTCCAAAAAAAGGTATAGTAGTGTTACAAAAATCTTAAATCAGACAAGGAATTTTGTGATTTAACAGAATATTTTAAAACAAAGTACTGAAGAGTTACAGAGTGACTTGAAAAAAAAAAAAATCAGCGACAGCGCAGTAGAGATTCGACAGCCCCGGTCAGTAGGTTACCACTTAGGTGTCATGCGGCGGGCGCATGAAAAAAGAAAAACTAAAAGCATTCAGAATTTTGTCATTTTGATTAGTTATACTTTTAACTCTCTCGGACATTTGTCCTCATACGAGGACAAAAAACACCTAAATATAACATAATACATCTCCATACAATTAAAAATATATCCCAAAAATTACAAAATTTTCGGTACCGAGGCTTTCTTATCATAGGGGAGCCAAAATTTTTTGGATATTTTTTTAAAAATTAGATGGAGATGTATTGTTTCACATTTAGGTGGTTTTTTTTTTTCCTCATACAAGGACAAATGTCGAGAGGGCTAATATTCTTATCCATTTAGTTTAAATGGATTTCCTTATGTTTGACCTATTGGATGGACATATATACACAGTGCCGCTCATAAGTATTTGTACAAAGAAATATTTGTTATATTCGTCCTTATCTTTCGTACCATGCATAGGATAGTTATGAAAAGCTTACAGTTCGTTTGGAAAAATTTATCAAATAAAAAAATTAGTTCAACTCCAATATACAGGGTGTCCGAGAATTACCTGTACAATATTTGGCTGTTATTAAAAGTCAACCATGAAGTGTAGAAATTCCAGTGTTGTCCCATTTTACAGAGAATCTCATTAAGTTTTTTCTGATACCACGTTTTGACAAGTTTTTTAGAAATGTACGCGGGTGACAGACATTGATGATTTAAAAGCAAGAATATCAGCTGCTATTGAGCGAATTGATGTGGATATGCTGCAGCGTACATGGCAACATTTGGAGTATCGATTGGATGTTTTGCGAATCACTAATGGTGCACATATCGAATGTTTGTAACAACGTTACTTTAATGAAAGAAACTTTTGAAAATACAGATTCTAAATAATCTTGTTTAAGAATTTTACGTGTGTTATCAAGAATTTTATTAAAAGATGAAATTGTACAGATAATGTTCGGACACACTGGAATTTCTAAAAAACTTGTCAAAACTTGGTATCAGGAAAAACTTAATGAGATTCTCTGTAAAATGGGACAAAACTGGGATTTCTACACTTCATGGTTGACTTTTAATAACAGCCAAAAATTGTACAGATAATTCTCGGACACCTGTACATATATAAGGTAAACATCAAAGAATTTGAAAGAAAAAAAGTTAAAATGCAAAAGTTTTCGTACATTTATTTATTTTAAAATTATTTAATACTTTGTGTGTCCACCTTTTGCTTGAATGACTTCAAGGATTAGTTTTGGGTATTTTTCTACAAGGTTTCAACATCTCAGTAGAAATTTTAGCCCATTTTCCCAAGGAAAATTGTTGCAATTCATTCAGATTCAAAGGGTTTTCTTGCGGACAGCGTTTTTCAAATTAAACCATAAATTCTCGATTAAGTTCTGGGGTTTGACTGGACCACTCAAAAAGCTTGAAATTCTTTTGGTGAAGCCATTTCATGGTGCTCTTACTTTTGTGTTTTAGATCATTATCTTGTTGCAGTACCCAGTTGCGACTTATTTGCAACTCCTGAAATGGAGGCAATACATTTCCTAAACCTTCCTGATATTTCTCCGAATTCAAGATTCCATTAATGACAACAAACTTTAATGGACCAGAAGCAATGAAGCATCCCCAAAGAAGCAAATTAACACCACCTTCTTTAACTGTAGCAAGGATTTTTTTCCCCCCTAATGCAGTAGGCCTATTTGATTTTCGCCAAATATACCGTTGTCGTTGTTTCCGAATAATTCAATTTGTTTCGCCTGTCCAGAGAATTTTCTTCCAGAATGTAAATCCATCATTTTCATGATCCTTAGCGTACTTTAAACAAGCTTCTTTGTGCGTTTTTCGTAGCAAAGGTTTTCTTCGTGCAATTCTTCCATGCAGACCATTCTTTCTCAATGCACGATTTACAGGAGAAAGATGGGCATCGATTTTAGTTTTAATGTTTGTCAAATATCACTTACAGTCATTCATGGACTCGCAACAGCCATTCTTTCAATCCGTCTAGCTGCACATTCTGAAATCTTACAAGGTCATCCAAACCTTGGTAGAGTTTTGATTGTTTAAGAACCTTTCCATTTCTTTATAATTGTAGCAACCATCGTCAATGGAATTCGAAGTTCTCCTCCTATCTTCTTATAACTCTTTCTAAACTGGTGTACAGCAATAACACTGGTCTGCGTTTGCAATAACACTGGTCTGCGTTTGAAATTTTTTTTCCTGAGGTCAAGGTTTCTTTAGTTGTTCTTTTATAAATTTTGCATGCTGAATTAAAAAATGTAACTCATTTTGCTCAATCAAGTCAGGTTTTTATGCTATCTCAATTTAAAAAATAGATAATTCGAAAATAATCGTTATGAAATTAGCAAGTTTATTTTTTTAAAACGGACTTAAATTGAGAGAAAATGTACAAAGTATATAAAAAATGGTACACGAGTACAGTTAATGTGGACGAAAGGGCTTTCTCAAAGACTTTCGTCTGTGTTCCACAGCTGGAACGTCTCTCTTGAGGCACCAGCAGTAGTCCACGAGCATGTTCACATCCCAGCGGCCCTGGTACCTCTCTTCCATCACTCGAATATCCTGGTGGAAGCGCTCTCCTTGCTCCTCGCTGACATCACCGCAGTTGTCCGGAAAGTAGTCTAAATGCGAGCTGAGAAAATGCATCTTTATGGACATACGTGCACCAAGAGCCTGGAAGCTCTGCAGGAGCTCCTCGACAACACGTTCGTACTCTGGACTTCGGTGGTTGCCCAGAAAATTCGTGACAATGGACTTGAATGCGAGCCAGGCATTGATCTCATTGTCCTCCAGACTTTCGTCGAATTAAGCATTCATTAGCTCCCTGATCTGAGGGCCGTCAAAAATACCTGCTTTCAGTTTGCCTTCACTGACGCGTGGAAATTTCTGATTCAGGAAAGTGAAAACTCGGCTTTCTTTGTTGAGTGCTCTGACGAAATTCTTCATAAGTCCGAGCTTGATGTGCAGCGTCGGAAGTAGAATCATCTGCGGATTCACGAGAGCGTGTGACAGAACGTGCGAACCTGGTTCCAGGCCACGTCTTGCTGGCCAGTCGCGTTGTACGTAGTGTTGCTTGTCTGCTCGGCTGTCCCACAGACAGAGAAAACAGGGGTATTTGGTGTAGCCGCCTTGTAGACCCAGCACTAGGGCTATAACCTATAATATATATATATATATATATATATATATATATATATATATATATATATATATATATATATATATGTATGTATTTTTTTTTGTAGACAGAACATACCTTTAGGTCTCCGCATATCGTCCAATTGTGATGTTTGTACTTCAAAGCAGTTAGCAAAAGCTCCATGTTACTATAACTTTCAGTCATCTGCACCGAGTGATCCACCGGAACAGACGCGACCTTGTTACCATTGTAGAGTAGTACTGCTTTCAAGCTTCTGCTTGAGGAGTCGATGAAGAGCCGCCATTCTGTAGGGTCATACGCTAAACCCATAGCTGCAATGAGGCCGTTGACGTTGTTACAGTAAACCAGCGAAGCTTCTTCGTCCAACGTGAAATATTCTCGAAACTCTTCTTCGCGGCTGCGATACCAGAAGAATGTTGTTTCTGGAGCTAACAAACGATTTTCGCGAAGACGTGACCCTAGCAACTGAGCAGATTCTTTGGACAAGCACAAATCTCTTGTCAAATCGTTCAACTCAGCTTGGCTCAAGAGTTTGGGTTGACTTGTCTCGGCAGTAGGTTGGTATGTACCAGATATGTCACCGTCATCCATTTCTTTATCTGAGTCGGGCGGTGTTGGAATTGGAATTTCTGGTCCATGAGGCACTGGCTTTATGGCAGATGGCACGTCTGGATACTTTACGTGTTGCTTGTTTTTTCGATTTATGCCTAAAAGGAAACAGATAAACATAAGATAAAGACATATCTCATATACTGTCAGGCAAATATTTGTAAGTATAAAATGAAATTCATACTAACTTACCTTGTAGGTTTGTCATACAGAAATAACAGTCAGTAGTATGATCTCTTCCTTCCCTCCGCACCATTGGGACACCAAAAGGTAGACACTCTACCTTCTTGTGGCTCCAGCGCCGCAGACTTTCAACGCACGTTTTGCAGCATATGTGAGGAGCAAAGGCTTTGTCCTGGTCACCAAGTTTAACTCCAAAGTAGGCGTGATAGCTTTTCCTCACAAAATGTGTGATGTTTGACTGCCGGTCTGACATAGTGGCTTTACCACAGATGTAGCAGAACCTGTTTGGGTCATTCTTGCACATTCTATTCATGCTGAAAAACAGTAATGACAATCGTAATTAGAAATAAGTTGTGTCTGTTATTATATAGAGCTTGGCTAACACTTGGCTAAAATGTAAGTCTGTTTTAAAAAAATAAACTTGCTCATTTCATAACGATTATCTAATTTTTTTTAAATTGAGATAGCATAAAACCCTGACCTGATTGAGCAAAATAAGTTATATTTTTGGTGCTGGTTAAGTGTGCGGTCTACCTACGATTCGGCGGTCTACCTTTTAATTATAGCTTCTTATCTTGTTTACTAATTGTTTGTTTACATCCCATTGTCAATCGCCCTTGACGATTGGTTAGGTTTAGTCATGATATTTTCGTTAGTTTTAACGAAAATATCATGATTAAACCTAACCAATCGTAGGTAGACCGCACACTTAACCAGCACCACATTTTTTAATTCAGCATGCAAAACTTATAAAAGATCAACTAAAAAAACCTTGACCTCAAAAATGACGCAGACCAGTGTAATAGATCTCTTAACCCATTATGGACCAAAACTATTTTTTTATTTCCTGATATTTCTTGATATATTCAACTTTGGAGACATTAAATAAACATGAAATAGTTATCTGATACAGAAAATTTTAATTAAAAAATGAAAAATTAATATTTAAAAATTTCATTTTTAAGTTCTAACCTAAATTGTACTGTTAAAATGTGTTCCAAAAGAAGGGACAATGGACGTTAATGGGTTAAGATCTGTATATAGCTCTTTACAACGACGACCTATTCCTTACTAATGGTTTGTACAGTTACCCGTCTTCCATGAAGATTCACTGAGAAAATGCTAGAATTCAGAATTGCCAAAAGTCTCATGAATAAACACTTTAAACAGCCAACTACTGATAAAAATTGTAAATTCTTGAAGCCTAAATCGGCCACAAAAAGTATTAAATAATTTTGTACATAAAGGTACGAAAACTTTTGCATCTTAACTTTTTTATTTTTCCTAAATTCTTTGATGTTTTAAATTGTATGTTGGAGTTAAGCTAATTTTTTATTTGCTAAATTTTTCCAAACGAACGGTAAACTTTTCCTAACTATCCTATGCATGGTACAAAAGATAAGGACGAATGGAACCGAAATATTTCTATGTACGAATACTTGAGGGCCACTGTATATACTATATACTCTAGTTAACCTTGGTTTTGCTTCCGCCCGAATTTTTCATCTGACGAAGGCAAAGCTTGTTGCTCCACCTTAGACCTACAGCTTAACGTGGAATTCGAACCACGACCCTCCATGGGTGGTCAGAAATTACAAAGTCCTCCCTCCCTCGTCGGACTCGATCTCATAACCTCCTGGTTAGCAGCCCAGCGTCTTAACCACTCGGCTACCCAGGGTACCTATTTATTTACCAACCGATTTTTCATTGTATGGAAGAATTAACAGCTGGGTTTGCTGCGTGCCAACTACCGTCACCAGGAATTGAACCCACTGCCGGTGGATCCGTAGTCAGCGATGTTAACCATACCACCACCGAGGCGCATATACTGTATATACAGGGGGTAACAAAAGTCTGTTCTCATAGGGAAATAAGATATAACAGAATGAATGAGAAAATAGTTTTAACTATACATTACAAACAATACAATCAACTTGCCAATTAATCCAGTACATGCCAATAACCAAACAGTGTTGCCACGTAATACATACAAACTCATCATGATCAATTCTGTCATATCTTATTTCCCTATGAGAACGGACTTTTGCTATACCCTGTACAGCTAAGAATTACGTTCGCTCCTATTCAGTGCTTTTGTATCACTTTCCTCCTACACTGCAATATAGTTACTACTTCGTTGTAGGACATGTTTCTTGGGTTCGATTTAGGTTCGGTTCGGTTTGGTTAGGTTGACCTAACCTAAAATAAAAAAAAGGAAACAAAAAACTGGATGTGTAAAATCCTGAGTTAGCATGAAGTAGTAGTAATTTGATTTCGATTTTTTAAATTAAAATCCTAACGAGAGTAAAATTTAAAAAAATAATCGTTGTATACGATAAAAGAGCCCATTCTCTAAACTATTTAATGGAACCCCTACCTACCTTCATGCAAGCATAAGTGATTAAAAACTTGAAAAAATAAAATATCACATGTAGGAGCTAATGTAACTTTAGTGACCACCGACGAAAATGGAGGAGGGATTTGCACTCTTAAAAGTATATACCGTATATATATATATTCCGGCCTTTTGCAAATGGGAATTACAATGCCGGCCACTTTGGAAAAAGGCCAGCATATTGGCCATTTTGCAAAATGACTGGTAATCCTGCCGACCATTTTGCGTATACCCTTCGAAGCTGTGTCGAACTGGACATTCAATGCCGTTAGGTCAACTGAATGCCCGGTTAGGTTAATTGAATGCCCGGTTAGGTCAACTGTCCGCCCTTCACGATTGGTTAGGTTAAGTCGTGATATTTTTGTTGTTTAACGAAAATAATTATCACGACTTAACCTAACCAACCGTCAAGGGCGGACAGTTGACCTAACCGGGCATTCAATAATTTAAATTTCAATAATTTCAATAATTTCAACCGAACTGGATTGAATCTCTTAACTGAAGTTCTGCCTTTTCGCAAAATGGCCGGCTGGATAACCAACCATTTTGCAAAATGGCCAATATGCCGGCCTGTTTGCAAAGTGGCCTGGCATTTAATGCCATTATGCAAAAAGGTCGATCTTTTTGCAAAATGGCCAATTTCGCAAAAAGGCCGTAACACACACACACATATATATATATATATATATATATATGGTGGGAGAAAAGTCTTTAAGGATTTTATACATACATAACATTATACAGATAAGTGTTCAAATGATGAAACAAATCAAGTAAAAAGTCAGAATTTTATTTATGCAAATATTTTGTTAAATTGTAATTTAATCTTCAAAGAGTTCTCCATCCGCTTTGATACATTTGTGGATTCTCTCAGTGAAACTCTTCATTGTTCTTCTAAACATATCGAGTGGGGTCCTTTTCAGTTGTTTATCTATTCTTCGGCCAAGGGCATTAACATTTGGACAGATGAAACCAGGAGTGTAGAGTTTCAGAAATCACATGGGGTTAAATCAGGTGATCTGGCTGGCCACTCGATGGGACCTCGCCGCCCAAACCATCTTCCTTCAAGGTTCTTATCCAGAATCTCAAGGGCAGCTGCAGAGTAATGTGGCAGCGCTACATCATGTTGATAAAGCCAATTCCCGCCAACACCATTAGTAAACTGTGGCAAAACTTTCTCTCTAAATATCTGGCAATAGCGTTTTCCATCCATCGTATCTCTCGATATGTCAAAGGAAACGAGTCCTGAATAACCAATGCACGCCCAAATTGTTAGTGTAGCCTTTTTAATGGGTTTATCCAATCGTATTTTGCGATTTTTCTTCGCCCTGCAGCGAACGTTGCGTTTGTTTCTTTACTCGTTAAACCGAAGACACATTCATCTGAAAATTTGATCTTTTGAACGAAATCTGATCACTGTTGAACTTTTGTCCCACTGTTTCAGTAACCTGCAGCCGTCTATCAAAATCATCGTCGTATATGAGCTGAGAGTAAATGGGTTTGTAATCGTGGAACCCCGTGATTTCAATATTTTTGCAACTGAAAATTTGGAAATATTCAATTCCTGTGACTTTTCTGGTTGAAGTTGTTGGATTGACTTGAAAACTGGCGAGGACATTTTGTTTGTTGTCGTCTTCTGTCACCGTTACTGGCCTTCCGTTTTTTGGACGATCTTTTACCAGGTTCCCTGTTTCCAAAAATTTGAGCTTCCAGTATCGAAAGTGGTTGCATTTGGTAGTGGTTTATTATATTTTTGTTGAAATAAACGTAAATTTTCTTCACAATTATTATAAGAAATAGCCCACGATACAAGATACACTTTCTTTTTCATTGCTGTGTTCCATCCTTACTGACATGGCGCTGACTGGAGCTAAAGCCTTCCTGTTCTAGCCTAGGGTCATTCCTGGCCTTGTATAGTTGCTTTGAAAAGTACCGCATGCACTGCAGTGATATCATTGGAATTTATTCATTATTAACAAATCACAGGCCTGCGAATAAGAACTTTGTGAGAGTTTTCTTCTTACTAATAACTGATTTTATATAATTCAACTACGCTGATTTCGAATAAGGTGACCATTTTTTTCTATCACGTAAGGATTTTCTGTAAACTGGAAGGGAAAAAACAACTAGTGATGGGACGATTAATCGGAATCGGAAGAATCGAGTGTTTTTCAGGAATCGGCATCGGCATCGGAATCGTAAGAATTTGGTTACGACTTTCGATTCTTACAACGATTCTTTGTCATTTAGTGACAAAAATGAACTAATTATTAATTAAATTATCTTTTTCTTTTCAGAGCACAAATTTAATTTTCATTTGCAATTTGATTACTGATATTCTGATATTCAATATTCAAGACTTAAATTTAGTATTTTTATTTATAGCAATTTATTCAATTCAAAAGAAGATTTTAATTTTTAGTATTTAATTATTTCATCTTGCAATACATGGCAACGTCAGATCTAACCAATGAAAGCAACTATTCCATGTTTCAATACATGATGCAATACCCATGAGACACAAAACTATAGCAGCGTGACTGCAGCTATCAATCCTAGTCCAGTCTACTTAGAAACAACATACTTTAGATCCTAGATCCGCTCATAACTCATTATAGCCTATGTAAGTAGATTCAATTAGATTCTAAGGTGATATTACCATACTATTACTTTATATAGTTAGTCTTACAAATAAATAAAATAGGACTACATAGGTATAGTTTTCCGAAGAGCACCAAGTAAACTCTTATCTATAAAAATACTGAGAATCGGAATCGGCATCGGAACATTTTATTGGCATCGGAATCGGAATCGGCATCGATTGAAATTTAGGTATCGTCCCATCACTAAAAACAACATAAATAAATATTATTTATTTCAATTTACATTAGGTACCTATTTCGCTTTGTTATACTAATTACAAATGCAAACAACTTTAAAAAGAAAGAAGACTATTAACGTCAATTACATATTCATCTTTATTTGTCCAGAGTTTTCTTGCGAGATCTATGCCTTTTAGTCTCGAATGTACGCGCTGTTCCTTTTCTTTTATATAATAATTCTGGAGTATCCCGTTTCAATATCCAGCAGTAATCAGCCATCATGCTGATGTCCCACCTTCCCTGATATCTCTTCTCTATTTCTTTGATGTCTTGGTGAAACCAAGCATTTATAAGCATTTATAGACAGTAGTTTTAAATCACTTACATATGTAATATGGAATATGATATTTTGTGAAAAATCTGTACGTGATGGCGAAAAATGAATATTATTTTCGGAATCAGCGTGCATAAATTACTATGTAAGTGATAAAATATTTCGGACAAAACCATCGCAGGCCTGTGAATTATTTGTACATATAAAATCCTTAAAGACTTTTTTACCACCTATATATATATATATATATATAGGGTGGAGTGAAAAAATCAAGTGCCAGGATCAAAATTGGGGGTCTATATAGTTGTATTTTGTCCAGGATTAAACTTTAAAACCGATTTTGGGTGGTTGCATACAAAACTGTGACTGCTACCGGCCAATTTATACAAATTGTCCTTCTAGGACAGTTCATACCAGGACAGCTCATACCAGGACAACTCATACCCAGACAACTCATACCCGGACAACTCATACCTAGGACAACTCATACCTAGGAAACTCATGCATAGGACCAGAAAAAAATGAAAAATTAATGAAAACATTTATTTTGTAAAATTAAAATTAAATTTAAACATTTAGAAATCATGCAAGTTATTAATGAAAACATTTATTTTTAAAATTAATGAAAACATTTATTTTTAAAATTAGTGAAAACATTTATTTCGTAAAATTAAAAATTAAATTTAAACATTTAAAATTCATGCAAGTTATATATATATATATATATATATATATATACCGGGCATTCAATGAACCTAACTGGGCATATATATATATATATATTATATATATATATATATATATATATATATATATATATGCCCAGTTAGGTTCATTGAATGCCCGGTTAGGTCAACTGAATACCCGGTTGGGTTCATTGAATGCCCAGTTAGGTCAACTGTACGCCCTTGACGATTGGTTAGGTTTAGTCGTGATATTTTCGTTCAAACTAACGAAAATATCACGACTAAACCTAACCAATCGTCAAGGGCGTACAGTTGACCTAACCGGGCATTCAAATTTTATCCTATGTAAATAATGGTTCTCTATTTATTAATGTTTGCAATAAATAATAAATTTGTTGTTATTGTTTTCTTATCTTATTTTGGTTAATTTGCAGAGTTTAAACTTTCGGGGTGGATATAGATGAAAAGATCAACATTGGGGTGGTAATTGTTGAAGAGAGTATGAGTTGTCCTAGGTATGAGTTGTCCTAGGTATGAGTTGTCCGGGTCTGAGTTGTCGGGGTCTGAGTTGTCCGGTATAAGTTGTCCGGGTATGTGTTGTCCTGGTATGAGCTGTCCGGTCACGACAAATTGTATGTGCGCGCGACCAAAATTTGAACCCAGTGACCTATCTCGGGTTCTGGAGATGATAGAAAGACAATTTAAAAAATGTTTATGATGTATTTTTTACCTCTGAAGCAGATTAAAACATTTGCAGAGGGCTGCAAACTCAATAATGCATCAAAAAACCCATATTTATATTATTTTTTGGCCAAAGAATGCAATTTTCAGCCTTTTTTTTGCAAAAAATCTTTTAGACAATTTGTGGTAAATATGTACAATTTTCTACTGGAAATATTACAAATCAACTTAAGATTAATCTAAAGTATCACTCATTAAACAAAGTAATAAAAAATAATCATCTAAACAGCTTCAGAATATTGTATTTTTGTATTGAACACTTTCATCAGTTTTCTTGATTTTATCTTCTGTCGAATAATGCCATCACGACGTTCAAATCCTACCACACTTGAGGAAGCCTCTGTTACAAGTTTAATGTGCCTCTCTACAGCCTGGTTGAATTTCAGTGCTTCCTTTCTTATGTTTATGAGTTCTTCATTGGTTAGAGATGCTATGATAGGGGGCTCATGAATGTCAGGTAAATTTAAGTTTATCATTTTGAGATACCCTCGAGCTTCATTATCGATTTTAGGCATCATGAATCTCCTGACACTACCATCTCTCACAACACTCAAGTCAGGCTGTAACTCTGGGACTTCAATATCCTCATCTGAATCGATTATCAGGTCACCACCTTCGAAGTCATTGTTTATCACTGTTTCAACTGATTCATTCCCTCT
Source organism: Bathynomus jamesi (assembly GCA_023014485.1). Classification (NCBI taxonomy): domain Eukaryota; kingdom Metazoa; phylum Arthropoda; class Malacostraca; order Isopoda; family Cirolanidae; genus Bathynomus; species Bathynomus jamesi. The sequence continues at coordinate 211,089 of JAJOZX010005795.1, read as the reverse complement.
GACCAAAAGTACCTAGTTAACTGCGATGTTGCGGATTTGTGGGTCTGAATCAGCAAGCATGGCAATTAATACGTTCTCAGGGTGAGCATAGTATGCATTTCGGTAGAGGGTTTTTAGGACTATGTCCCTGGCTTCCTTGTGAGGAAATTTCAGGATCCTTTGGAGCATATCATAAAAGTTCTTAGCACCATCTGTGCATCGACACTCCTCCTTGATCTGGAACCAACTTGGAAAATAGACCAAGATACAAAACTCTGCAAGTGTGACCAGAACTTCGGAAGGCTTCCTTTGAGATGTATAAAATCCGAGGATTCTACATGCCAGAGTCAACCACCTTGAATGACAGATCGGTCCAACTTCAAGGAGCTCAAGATCAGGATCAACACAACCAAACAGATTCCGTAAGCATAATACTGATCAGTGCTGAGGTCCTCCAGTACTTCGTTAGGAATAACTGGAAATTTTGAATTCCTAATTGGCTTGAATGAAATCACATCCCACTGAGATACACTTTCACCAATTTCAACCCCTATCTTTCCTGAAAATGAGTATGGGCTCTTTGTTGTTCCATCCAGAGTAACAAAGACGTGACGAAGGGGGAGCTCATTGCAGTGTAGTAGGCAAATGCTCCACTGCAAAGGTCTACCGAGCAGTTCTTCCAGGCATCTGATAGCTCCACCATTTGAACCAGTCATTGTATTAGTCCCATCAGATCCTATCATGGCAAGTTTGGTTTGTAATTCAGTGTCTTTGATGGCCTTGTATATCTCTGTTGCAATAGTCGACCCCTTGCCATTACTTGGAGTCACATGTGAGAGGTAGAAATCACCTGAAATAGTATTCAGAAATTAGAGAGAATTTTTTAGATATTTCAGGGTTTATATCTTTTTCCAATTTCTATATCCAAAATTCATCTTAATAAATATTTTGAGTAATATCTGTTACAAAATGCAAACTAAAGATAAAAATTTTAAATCTTACCAGGTTCTCCTACAATTACATAGTGCTCTTCTAGCTCAGTTCTTCTGTAATATTTGCCATTCACTTCAACTGTCACCATTGTTACATCTTTGCGACCATCCACATAAACAGCATCCACCAATTCAAACAATTTACCCTCCTCTTTTCTTATGGCTTTACGATATTTTTCACTCTCTCTTCTCAGCTTGTTCCTGCAAAGTTCATAGTGCAAATTTACTCAATTGTAAAGGCAGTTATTTAAGCAAGCTCCATATGTTTTGACTAACACTATTAAATTTCAACACTTGTTTGAAACGTATGCCTTTTTGTGAAATACCTGATTTGAATCAGATACTAACTGGACTGTTGTTACCTGTCAATTACGTTCATCTTATCAGTACTAGTGATAATTCCATAATCCTCTAAAACTGCTGATGCAACTGCTGCTCCGGCTCTGTCACTTACTTGATACCTGGTAAAAGACATTTATTTTATATGAAGTTAATATTCTAACAAGATGTTCATTGGACAGCAGTGTCCAAGATTTGGACTCTAACTATTAGCAATGTTACATGGATTATAAATATTTTTTTTCAAAGGTATTGTCAGCAGAGCAACAAGAGTGTTCAAAGCATACTCATATTTTAAACTATACAGTATCAGGGCGGATTTAGACCGTCTTCCGGAAGACGGTCAGAATTTTCAGTGAATTTTTTTATTATATGATATTTTAATAATATATATAATATTTAATTATATAATATTTTGATAAATATGATGTAATTTTCCATTGTTTTATTTTTATATCTTTCATTTCATTTAAAAATATGTTATAGCAACTTGAAAATGTACTTCTGCCAAAAAGGTGCTAGCGAAAATTTCACGATTTACAATAGTTCCGTACGCATTTTTTACTTTTCAAATTTTGGAAGACGGTCAGCCCAGAAAGCTGGATCCGCCCCTGAGTATACCTGTCACACTGCCGAGCGAGGTTTGGTAGACTCTTCCTATTTTGTTCTGTCCTGGATTCTTGTTGTTCACTGACACCAGCTGTTTCATCATGTGATTCCAGGCTGCCCTGACTTGAGAGACTGTCGAGATCACTGTCATGTATTGCTGCTGAGCTTGATGGAACAACTTGAAAAACTCTTCTGAGCTCTTCCCTGGGGATAAAAAATACAATATGATTATGATACGAGATAGTTTACCAAAGACGCAAAATAAAAATTATTATTTTGTAGCACAACCATTTCAAGAAACCCAGATTTTTGGTGGCCATTAATCAAAAGTTTTTTAATTTATATAGATCAAACTCACCGATTCTTTCTTTTGTATCTGATGTCTGCCGATGTAAGGCGTTCCTTAAAACCAACGCATCGTCCTATTCTAGCTGTTTTCTGGTCCTCATAGAAAGCATAGTCTTCTTCTGTCATTTTGAGTTGAGACAAATGTTCCAAATCTCTTCTCTATTTGAGTTCTCACAGAAGATGTCAAACAACTTGGAATTTTTTTTCAATGAAGGAAGAAGCTCACTCCGGAACTTGTCACCACGTTTCTTTTTTGGATATCTATCACACCTACAAAATTATCAAAACTTTAATGTCGTGAATGCAAATTTCAATTATAAACCCTAAGTTAAGCTCTAGTCAAAACAGAATTTATTACCGATCATTCTTATGATTTGCAAATCACTGAATATTGTTAATAAAATTACTGTCACAAACAAATAAATGTAACTACAAATCTACAAAATATGACATATTTTAAATCTTTTTATAAGGGACTGAAAATTTGAGTCTTACCTCGAAAATTCTTTGACTAGATCCTGAATCTTGCTGGTGACACTGGGGCGTGAAATTGGATAGACATTGCACCAAATCCAGTGTTCAATCAGACTCAGTGCAACCGTATCAACTGCTTGTCTGGTTGTCCAGTTCTCTTCTGCCATTACACGTTAGTGACATCTTTACCAAGAGAAGCTTTCCGTTGGGAATGAGTCTGTGCTTGAAAATCTGTGACCTTCATCAAGAATTTTAACTGTGTCACTGCGTCTTAACATCCTACTATGCAGTATTTTGGGCAATAAGGTTATCAGAATACATGTATTTATCAATTCTATAAATTCAACCTGAAAGAAAAATATAAAATGTAATTTCAAATAAACAAAATATTTGGAGAAAAAGGCCGAAATATTGCATTTTTTGAGCAAAAATGACGAAATATGGATTTTTTGTATACATTACTGACCCTGCAGCCCTCTGCAAATGTCTTAATCTGCTTCAGAGGTAAAAAATACATCATAAACAATTTTTAAATTGTCTTTCTATCATGTCCAGAACCCGAGATAAGTCACTGGGTTCAAATTTTGGTCGCGCGCACATACGATTTGTACAAATTGGCCGGCAGCAGTCACAGTTTTGTATGCAACCACCCAAAATCGGTTTTTAAAGTTTAATCCTGGACAAAAGACAACTATATAGACCCCTCTCAATTTTGATCCTGGCACTTTTGATTTTTCCACTCCGCCCTAAATAATATATATATTAAAATTACGTAGATCGTGGAATCAGGAATAAGTATCTGTTATAAGAATATGAAATAGGCTTTCAATTGAGGTATGCATATATATATATATTATATAATATATATAAAATTATTTCACGAAAGTAACACGTGAAAAATATTTATGATGAATAAAACCACGAAGGAAAGGAAACACAGAGTGGTGCTCAAGCGCTTTCGTCTGACATCCTCAGGAACACTGAAGTAAATGAAGAGTTCAAGACTATATATAAGTTAAAAAAAAAATATATATATATATATATATAAATAAATATAGAAATAAAAATTGTGGGAGGAGCAAACAAATTTGTAAGGAAAACTACCAATTTTAGCATTTTGCCCGAATTCAACACAAGATCAAATGGATTGTTTACAACCAATTTTATAGATAATGCCTGAATAGGGTGTGTCGAATTTTTCAACTTTCAATTCCAAATATGAGGGATGCTAAAAAGTTGCAGCATGACTTAGGAATTCTAAAGATATTTTGTTAATTTAATATAATTTAGTTTTGCTTGGTAAGAAGCTACATAAAAATAGTGACTTTTTTTACTTTTTGTGGAATTATATAATAATTATTAAATTAATAATTATATGCTGTATATATAAGCACTTCTGTTTTTGCTTATTTCACAGGTTGAAACATATTCATCAGTGTGCTGAAGATTACTTGTCCGTCAGTGCTACCATCCTAACCAGTGGGAATTGACCTACAATGGCTTCTAAAAGGAGGACAAGACTGGGGACATTCACACACATATGAGCAACCTAATTGGAACTGGTAGAGAGTTGTTGCCTCTGAACTCCCAACTCTGCGAGACGTTCTGAAATATGGGCTACTGCTAAGAGAACAAAGTGGTGAGGATGTGAGAAACTACCCAGCAGCCAGTCTTGCAAAGGACATTTACCCTAAAGTGCTTGAAAAGTGGGAACGAGCAAACAGTTCTTTTGTAGCCCCCGTTGTAAATTCACGAGTCACAATCTTAAACAAGATCCAAGAGAGCTGGGAGCAGGCCAAAAACATATCTCTTGGGAGAGGAAAGCTACATGTCAAAGAGGCTTTCATTGCAAACCTTGACAAGCTTTTTGACATCCTCAGTTGCAAGTGTAAAATTGTTCTCTGCTCTGAATTTGGCTGCCTTGCAGATGCTGGTTGCAAAAACGAAACTCACATTAACTGTACATGCCCTAGGGAGATGAAGATCCCTGTGAAGGAACTTGCTTTCATTAAAGGTCAGAGAGACAAGTCTGGTTCTATTGGACCACATCAGATTGGCTTGCCAGATCAACCTGAGCACAACAGACAAGTCAAAAAGCAGAAGCGGCAAGAAGACGAAAGAAGAAGGCTTGCTGAATATAAGCAGACAAGTAAGCAGGATGTTTCAATGCCATCAAATGAAATAATTTTCTCTGATGATGAAAATGAAGAACAAATAGCTGATGCTCAAGATGGAAAGGATGGAAGTTATGAAGTGACATTAGAAATACCAAGCACGTCTTCAACTTCCAATAAAAAGCCAGAGTACAACACATTAGAAATACCTAATGTTGTTATGCATAGCATCAGATATGGTGTTGGCCTGCGTGCCACAGCTGCCATCACCACTGCTGCCTTTATGGATGCTGGCTTGATCACTGAAGAAGACAAGAGACTTTTAGTTGATCACAATAAAGCAGGGTTGGCAGAAAACCCACTTTTTTGAAAAAGCCCACCTCAGGTGGGTTTTTTCGGTTTTTTTTTTTACCTAAAACCCAAAAAAAAACGGGTAAAATTGGGTTTTTTCATATGTCCATTTTTTTGTCATCTGCTGGCTTTAATGTCATATATGGTAGTTCATATTAGACCTACCTATTCTTATTTTTATAATAATACTGTACTGTACCGTACACTATTAATATAACATTTGTCTTGTTTTTAGCAAAAAGGTTGCCTTCCAGGCAATTAAGCATAAAAAGTTATTATTTTCTCAGATTGAGCTTCACAACAAAATTTGGAAAACATGGACCAATTTGAACTAAATTTGGTGTGGTAAATTATCCTATTTGTTAGGCTATACTTCCTATGGAAGACAGGCCCCTGTGTCTTCTGCTGGAAGTAGATGAATTACAGCTCCCAAAGGGAACTTAATTCAGCTAGTTATATCTATTTAATTCATATTACTGAATATTTTTTTCTCTTATTTCACAGTTAAATAAAACAAACTGGCAACAGCATATTTATCTTTACTGCTAGCCTACAGAATTAGTCTGTTTGAAGTTATAACTGCATTAAATAATGCCAAAGACCTTTGGATCAGGAAGAAAATCAGGGCATGAATGGAGTGGTCAATATTATTGATGGGACTAGTAAAGTTAGATGCAAACATTGCAATAATGAAATAAGTAATAAAATAGAGCGAATAAAAATGCATTTAATGAAATGTTTGAAACACATGGAATCAAGAAACAAGACTGACAATACTGCCAGTACATCATCTTCATACTGCCATGACATAGACCTCTCAGATGATCCAGACTCATCCTCACCACCACTGACACAATTACAGATGAAAAAAGAAAAATTCAAAAGAAAGTAAGCGATTTTGGCATGACAACAACAACTTTGCAGAAAAATGTCATTGATAACAAAATAGCCAAATTCTTTTATGCAAATAATATTCCATTTCTATGTGCAGAGTCTAAGTATTTTATTGAAATGATAGAGACTCTAAGACCAGGCTACACTCCACCTTCCCGTCGAAATTTGTCTGGTCCACTTTTAAATACAATCCATGAAGAAGTTGATTTATCCACAAATTACTAAGCTGCCCACCAAGTTCAGCCTCGATTGAAAGTGTTCTCCACATTTGGCCTTGTCTGGACCAAATTACACAATAGATTAGGCCTTGAAAAAACTGTAAACCTTGTAAAAATTAACAGGCAATTGAGGATGACTGACCCATCTGATTGGAAAAGTGATGAAGAATAGTTAGTCCTTCAGTAGATGTATATTCAAATTTCAAACAATATATAGTTTCATTTGTTCAACTTACTGTACACAATTACAATGTTCAATATAACCACATATAATAAGTCAATATTTTTCTATGTATATACCAGTATGTATTTCATGCTGGAAATTTTGGAAAACATTTATTGATTTTTGTATGGATTTATCTAGTAAACTTTTGAACTTTGACTTTTACATTACATGGGAGGGAGAAGAAAAGTCTGATGCCCATGAAACTCCCCTCCCTATGAAAAGCAAAAGTTGGGGATGCTGAGATGCTTGGACACTTAAAACTTATTAGGATTGTTTAACCTCCTTTGCAACATGCTATATATAGAGTTACATGACAGAGGAGGGGACCTACAGCTTAACATGGGTTCTGAACCATGGGTCGCTGACTGACTTCCACCCACCACAATCCTGGAGTACCATACCACCCTGATTGGCTGATGTCTACACTCTATAACCTGCTACCTCACCCAAAGAGTTATACCTGTAGGTCTATTTGTTGACTCATGTTTGCTTGCTTTGCATGTAAAATCATTATAGGCGCCTATATGACAATTTTTAAAAATAATTGCATATGCACTTAAGTTTCATGAAAAAAACCCACAAGTGGGTAAAATAGTGGATTTTTTCAAGTGGGCTTTTTTTTTTTTGAAAAACCCGGGTGGGTTTTTTCGGGCTGGGCCCACTAGTGCCAACCCTGCAATAAAGTCAAGAGGGCCCAAGAAAAAGTTATGAGATCCCTGGATCAGGAATTTGACGATCTTTGTAAGAAGGGTGAAATTGACTGCATCTTCTTTGACGGCCGTCAAGATACAACTAGTTATGCTGAAAGCAGACAATTCAGATCGTCAGTTCCCCAGCATCATCAAAGAGCATTATTCTGTGTGCAGTGAGCCAGGTGGAAGATATCTCTACCACTTCACTCCTGAGAAAGGCTCAACGAGAAAAAAACCTGCTGAAGTTATTGCTGATAATCTTGTAGATTTCATGAAGAAGGGCATTGATAAAAGCCTGCAGGCCATTGGAGGTGATTCTACAAATGTTAACACTGGCTGGGAGGGTGGTTCCATGCATTGGGTAGAGGTCAAGCTTTGCCGTAAGCTGAACTGGTTGGTTTGTGCCCTCCACACTAACGAGTTACCCCTGCGACACTTGATCACAGCACTGGATGGGAAGACCTTGTCTAACAACAAGTGGACAGGTAACATTGGCAAGATGCTAGACACTGCAACCGAACTTAAAATTGATCCTTCATTCACCAAACTCTCAATTGGAGATCCTCTTACTTCACTGAGTGACAATGTCGTAAAGGATCTCTCTACTGATCAAGCGTACGGGTATAGGATCACACAGGCCATAAGGACAGGAGAACTTCCCACAGATCTGGCCCTTCTTGAAATTGGTCCAGTGAGCTATTCAAGGTGGTTGACAACAGCAAACAGGCTTTGTCGCATATGGGTTTCAAAACATGGCCTTAAAGGCAAAACCCTCAACAACTTAAGACTGATAGTGGAATACATTGTTGGTGTGTACTACCCCTGTTGGTTCAACATCAAAGTAAAACACTCTTGGGTGGAAGGCCCACGCCACATCTTGTTTCAGCTGCGGCTAGTTAGGATGCAAAAGAAGGCTGTAGTGGATGCTGTTTTGCCAACCATCAAGCGCTCAGCATGGTATGCATTCAGCGAAATGATAATCCAGACACTCTTGTGCTCAGATGACAGTGAGGAGAGGAGAGCTGGTGTCCAAAAGATTGTTGACATGAGGGGTGGAGATGACGACACACTTGGAGATCTTTCTGTACGTCCCAGGAAGACACCTTCCATCAACCCCAGTGCTTCTTCCGTGTTAGAGCTGACAGACTGGTCTGACGGGGTATTTGAACCTCCTTTGACATGTAAACTGACTACAGCGGAAGTAAAGAAGTTCTTTGACAAGCCTATGCAAGTTCCACAGTGGCCCTGTCATGCTCAGTCAATAGAGAGGTGTGTGAAACAAGTCACAGAGGCAGCAGGCAGGGTGTATACACATGAGAAACGTGAGGGCTATATCAGAGGCCAAGAAGCAAGTCGGCGGCTGATGTCCAAGAACGAATCAAAGCAAGACTTGATGAAACTTGTTGTTTAAATATTTTTTTTTACTGATGTCATTACTTTCTAATGTTGTTTTATGATTACAAGGATATGTTTTATGATTACTAGGATATGTTTTATGCAGAGAAACTAAAATTTTTATAGCATTACCTGACATTTTGAGAAGCTAAAATTAATAAATGTTGTTTTCCGAGAGCAATTTACGTGCTTTTTAATCAAACGTAGATTTACCAAGCTAAGTGTTGAGCAATCACAAAAATAATAGCAGATTTGAATTCTTCACATCCAAAAACATATTTTTAAAACCCCTCAGTGAAGGAATTGGCAAAAATTAATTTTCACCTCCCAAATTGACACACCCTAATGCCTGAATGATATATAGGGTCACACAAAAAAATTAAAAATAAAAATAAATTGAAAAATAAAAATTGTAAGAGGAGCATACAAATTTATAAGGGAAAAATTACCCAAGTTTTAGCACTCTGCCCTTCTTGTCTAAATCCATTCTGAACGAATTCAAAACAATGGGATCGAGTTTAAAGAGACCTTTGTTCATGTTAAAGTTATTTGTAAGTTAGATAATAGCAGACTCAAGAATATTTCTATTAACAATGTTGCTAGAGTGAAACAAAACAAGCATTATTCCAATCAATACAATGGGATAACTCTGACAAATGGACAAAAAGGGCACTGGACGACTGTCCCGTTCTAACGAAATATTGATGCTGTTTTACACGCGTGTGCAAATCCTTTCCCGTCTGACCAATGTCAAAGGAATCACATTGTTTACAACCAATTTTATAAATAATGCCTGAATTATTGGTAGGGCTATTTTTTACTATGATATTTTTCACAATATTGTTATATGAAAATACTACATTAATATCCAAAAGTTTAAGTACATTAGCAATGCCTAAAAAGCCCGGGAAAAATGGAAGTACTAAAATATTCTTTGACAAAGTGCGAATAATAACACCGTGTGAATAATAACACTCGCACTTTGTCAAAGAATATTTTAGTACTTCCATTTTTCACAGGCTTTTTAGGCATTGCTAATGTACTTAAACTTTTGGATATTAATGTAGTATTTTCATATAACAATATTATGAAAAATATCATAGTAAAAAATAGCCCTACCAATAATTCAGGCATTATTTATAAAATTGGTTGTAAACAATGTGATTCCTTTTACATTGGTCAGACGGGAAAGGATTTGCACATGCGTGTAAAACAGCATCAATATTTCGTTAGAACGGGACAGTCATCCAGTGCCCTTTTTGTCCATTTGGCAGAGTTATCCCATTGTATTGATTGGAATAATGCTTCAGTTTTGTTTCACTCTAGCAACATTGTTAATAGAAATATTCTTGAGTCTGCTATTATCTAACTTACAAATAACTTTAACATGAGCAAAGGTCTTTTTAAACTCGATCCCGTTGTTTTGAATTCGTTCAGAATGGATTTAGACAAAAAGGGCAGAGTGCTAAAACTTGGGTAATTTTTCCCTTATAAATTTGTATGCTCTTCTTACAATTTTTATTTTTCAAGTTATTTTAATTTTTTATTTTTTTGTGACCTATATATCATTCAGGCATTATCTATAAAATTGGTTGTAAACAATCCATTTGATCTTGTGTTGAATTCGGGCAAAGTACTAAAATTGGTAGTTTTCCTTACAAATTTGTATGCTCCTCCCACAATTTTTATTTCTATATATATATATATATATATATATATATATATTTTTTTTTGTAACCTATATATAGTTTTGAACTCTTTATTTACTTGTGTTCCTGAGGATGTCATTAGACGAAAGCGCTTGAGCACCACTCTGTGTTTCCTCTCCTTCGTGGTTTTATTCATATATATATATATATATGGTAGTGGTGGTGTGGTTAGCGCTGACTACAAATCCATCGGCCCGGGATCGAGACTCGGTGATGGCAGGCGGCGCGCAGCAAAACCCAGCTGTTCGTGCTTCCACACAAAAAAAAATTGGTTGGTAGATAAATGGGTACTCTGGGTAGCCTAGTGGTTACGACGCTGGACTGCTGGTGGGGCGTGGTTCGGATTTTAAGTTAAACTGTAGGTCTGAGGTGGAGTGACAAGCTTGACCTTTGTCAGAATGAACAATTCAGGCGGAAGCAAAACCAAGGTTATATATATATTAGTGGTGGACCGGATGTCAGTTTTTCAACATCTGCGGATGCGGATCTTTAATTTCAATATCCGCGGATGCGGATATTTAGTTAATCTATCAATATAATATAGAATTATGAATATATGACATAATTTTTCAAATTTCGTGATATTACTATTATGGCAGGAAATGCATAAGAATTAAAATTAATATTAATATTTTCATTATGATAAAAATAATAACTTTCTCAAGAGTTTCAGCCACAGAAAATTCAATGAAACAAGTTTCATTCAATTTTCTGTGTTACCAGGTATTTATATTTTGAGGTTTAAATATTTGTTTGTTCATTAATAAATAATTAATACTTTACATGAAATGTGCATGACTGGGCCTTATAAGCTACTTTATAAGCTAATTTAATTGTAAATTGCATAATTTATTAGAGGTAATATTCGCAGTCAGAAGTGCGGATGCGGATGTTAAAAATGATGCGGATATCCGGTCCACCACTAATATATATATATATATATATTGGGCTACGTCGTGGCCAATGTCGTTACACCGTGTCCCGGAGTTCAGCGAAGTTAAGTGACATTGGGTCTGGGTAGTAGTTGGATGGGAGACCGTCCTCAGCGCCCAGATTATGTAGCGACCCGTGGTTCGGATCCCACGTAAAGCTGTAGGTCCCCTCCGTCATATGACCTTAGATGTTGCGAAGGTTAAACAACCCTAATTAAAAAAAAAATATATATATATATATATATATATACACACACACACATCAGGTTATTACAAATGATTTTCCCAATTTTAAACATTTATTATGAAGAAACTAACAAGCTTCAGCGAAAAGCAAGATATACAAATAAAGAAGAACTCGAAAGTTTTTTTACAAGCGACTGAAGTTCAATATGAGCTCCTTTTGTGGCTCTGCAGACATCAAAGTGGTATTCTGTTTCCCTCCATGCATTTTGTAGCATATCACACAGTCTAACCGTCTGACGTATCCTTTTCTTCAAATGTTCCAAAGTTGTTGCCATTGGTGGAACAAAAACTTAATTTCTGACATAGCCCCAGAGGAAGGAGTGAAGGGGGGTTAGATCGGGCGAACGAGCCGCCAAGGTATGGGCCCCCAACACCCAATTCAACGATCAGGCAATTGCTCATGCAGGAATGCTGTAACCTCATTGTGGAAATAGGGTGGAGCACAATTTTGCTGAAACCACACGTCAGCTTTGTCCTCTAGCAGCTGGGGCATCAGCCACAGCTGTAGCATATTGCGGTAAATGATACAGCAATGATGTTAATAGTTTGTTCAGGGCTATCTCTGACGTGTTCAATATTATGAATAAAAATTCCCCGAAATATTCTTTATTTGTATAACTTGCTTTTCGCTGTAGCTTTGTTAGTTTTTTCATAATAAATGTTTAAAATCGGAAGATCATTTGTAGTCACCAGGTATTTCCATTTTTGCACAAATTTCGTGTTATCTGTTTAACCAGTACATTGGAGAAAATTAACATCCAGAGTGTCTTTTCCTAGTTATTGTTTTGAGGTTAGGTTAGGTTAGTTTAAGTTATGTTACCTCGTGTCTAAAAATGTCGGCACAATAACATCCGAGTTACTTGAATGTCAACTTTCTGGATTAAAACCCTAACGCAGCTGAAATTAGGGTAAAAAAAACCACGTTCTTTAAATGTTTTAATGACCCCCCCCGACCTACTGTACCTTAGCGAAAACAAAAGTGATTAAAAATTTGAAAAAATAAAATATTACTTCTCCGAGTTACTAACTGTTAAATTATCACAGACAAAAAATTACTGTACACGAAAATCCGAGCTAAGAGCAGATAGATCTATGAATATACTCGTATATGCTAAATTACTCAGTTTATCGACCAAAGTGAATCTGTGTGCATGAAACAATATAATGGAGTCTTAATATATACCGATTCCAGCAAATATAGTAAGTATTATTATTTATATATATATATATATATATATATATATATATATATATATATATATATATATATATATATATATATATAATGTGTGTGTGTGTGTGGAGACGACCACTGGTCACGGGAGAAATACCGAACATCCTGCTAGGAGGGATCATCGTTCCAATTTAATTTAAAAGAGGGGATCGATATGAAGGAATAAAACTATTGGCCAGTGTCGTTGACATCTCATCTAGCCAAACTATTTGAAAAAAGTAGACAGAAAAATATCTACGACTTTTTGGAGACAGAAAAAATTAAATTATAACCAACATATGGATTCCTATCAGGAAGATCGTGCCATCACAAATAAGAGAACACTATCACACCATTATATGCCCTCGAAAACAACGCATTTCGCAAATCTCCAAAAAAGCGACTCATTAGCTCGTACTGATGTACAAGTTCACTGCTGCCATTTTCACCATAGTAATGAAGTTCTCATTTTATAATCAACTATTTTTAAAAATATGTTAACTTCATTAATTACTTTTAATTTTGTGATTTATTCTTTTTTATATTTTTTTATTAAGCAGCAGTTATTTTCTATTAAATATACAATAAACCATTTAATTTAAAATTACGTAACATTTTGTAAACTTTATAATGTATTTATTAGTATTATTATTGTTATTTGTTATCACTATTAATATTACTTGCCATTTTCGCTTTTCTTTTGCGTAATAAATAGACTAAATGCTATCAATTTTGCGTAAAAATCCTCCATGCTTTTAACGGCATATTCAGATGAGAGTATTGTGAATATATTTATGTCATAACAAATATCTAAAAATTGTAAAGCTCTGAACGCCCAGGCGTTCGAAAGAGTGTGATCATTCATGGAATCATAACGCGTAACTGTACGTGAATAGTGGGAAAAGTATAGCAAATGGATCGAAGAGTTTAGTTCCAAAACGCGAAATCAGCAACTTTCGAGTTATCGTTACCAAATAAATGGTGGTTGATATAATGTCAGGAGGTCGCATAAGGCATCGATTTTTTAGCAAACTGCGATTTCTCCCATTACTTTAGCTACTGAGTTTTTCAAGTTTTTCCAAAACGCGGTGTGTGTATGTATATATATATATATATATATATATATATATATATATATATATATATATACACAATACATAAAATGCTATTTTTCTCAAAATCTAAAAAATGGATATATCGGGTTTTGAAAATGAACTCATTATTATATAATTTGTTTAGTGAGCGTCAGCAAATGGTGACAGTCCAAGGAATATCTTCATCAGAATCGGAGGTCCGTAGCTCAGAACCACAAGATGGGAACAGTATTAACTCCATTACTATTCAAAATCATGGTAACTGATATAGGTGATGGTTACCAGTGACAGCACATGCACAAACATCCTTTGCTAGTGACGCAAAAAATCAGTAGAAAAATAAGAAGCCCAGATGATATAGAATCTCTACAAACCGACAGAACAAAATTTACAGACGGTCAGATGGAAACAATATGATATTTAACGCAAAATTTTCAACTATTAAGATATGGAAGAAGTGAAGAACTAAAATCCATGGAATATTATGCCTCGGATGGACAGGATATTCAGAGAAACTCTATCGCAAAAGACACGAAATTTTGAACACAAAATAAGATAGCAGTAAACATAGCAAAAAGAATAACGACAAATACTGAGAATTTTTTAAAGAAGGGGCGGGAATATAGTGATTCCTCTGTTAAAAACAATGATCATACCTAAACTGGAGCTCAGTCTTAACATACCCATATGAAAAGAATATATTTGTCAACTAGAAGTGATCCGGAGAAACTTCACAGCCAAAATCAATGGATGCAAAGAACTAAATTACTGGAAAAAGTCGCGTGAATTAAATTTATATTCGCTAGAAAGAAGAAGAAAGTAATATACCATTATTTACACTTGGAAAATAATGGAGGAACTAGTCCCTAATCTCACTTTAAATCCTATAACCATTCAAACAGCAGTGGAAAATTCGAAAGGAACAATATGTCGTGTTCTCAAACTAAAGGCTAGACAGGGAACATCCTCAACCCTGAAGGAAAATAGCTTTGTTATCAGAGGGCCAAGATTATTCAACTAGCTGCCCAAGGAACTACGGAACACGAATGATGTAGTTGTGGAAAACTTCAACAGAAGACTCGACACCTGGCTTAGAATAATTCCAGATGAGCCGCGTGTACCTGGCTATATGAAGTGGAGAGCGCAAGAAACTAGCTCTCCGCTTCTCAAGGCCAACATACATATGTAGGCCTACATGCCCCAAATATGCATACATATAAATGGATAGTAATGCCTTTCTATAAACACACAGCATAAAACTGTCATTTAGAAACAAATTTTATGCTTTACTGGCAGAATGGAGTTCTTTGGTAAATCCTATTAGATAATGCGGAGTAATGAGGTTATTTACATTAATTTTAAAGGTATAGAAACAATGTGCAAGCTAATGTGCATGGAGATTAATTGTAGTAAGATTCAGACAAAAGCTCACATATACCTAAAGAAATTCAGCTAAGATTATTAGAGTCTTGTTTGTTGGGATATAAGTAGTTAAAATATTAAATGATTAAATAGTAGATACTTTGCTATTTAGCATTTGACCTTGCGCAATTTTACTTTCTTTAATCTTTATTCATTATTTTAATTTCTGTTTTACCGTTTTGGAATGTAAATTAATTTACTATTTATGGAAATAGAAAGGAGAGTTATGATATGATGAATTTGTCTCCGTTTTCTCTAATGTTTTTAATGTTCTATTGTTTTATCTCTTGGTAGAGGGTGTTCCAGAGGCTTGGCCCTGTGGAACATAAGGATCTAGTCGCAATCTAGAGTGTAATTTTGTTTTCTTATGTACACGTTTGATCGTCTTGTGTTAAAGCGATGTTGTGTTTAAGAAGCTAACATTTTGTTTCGGATGATTTCTGGTAACATTTTTGTCTACTTTCATTATGTTTGCTCGATTTTTAGATAATAATAATAATAATAATAATAATAATAATAACGCATAATTTAATTTATTAATTTGTAATAATATGTCGAGGAACCTCTTGATTACAGAAAAACATCAAAAGTGTATCACAGGAAGGCACAATTTCGGAAAAAAAGTTCTCAGAAAAATCAAAATTTCTAAAAAACAACAAAACTTACTAATCAGTAATGATCTGGTTTTGTTTTTTAAATTTTATCAGAGTTACATAAAAAAAAAACACCCAATAAGGAGAAAAAGAATATTAAACCAATTTGTAATATTTTAAGCTTTTTAGAAACTAAGTTTTATGGGGAGAACTTATTACTAAAACTGTACGTTAAAATATTAAAAGAAAAACGCTAAAAAAATGATTTGAGAAAAACAGGATATATTTAGTTAATTAAATATTCTCAATTTGGAGAAGTTGAATTAAGGAGAAAAGCCACGATTGAAATTCAAATTACAGCTTGAAATCTACGATTCCTCTTTAATATGACCTATAAACTACATCGTTTTAAACAAAGTATAAACGGTTCCTCACAAAAATTACGTTTCTCGCATCAGTAAACAGTGGGTGACCCAAAAAAGTGAATTTGTATATTTTGTTCATAATTCGACCTTGTTTTTCCCGTTCTACAGCTGTATCGGTATAATAATTACATCGCATTGAAGTTCCTTGAAAATATTACACGCACATAGGCCTATCTACAATCCGAATAATGACATACAGGATCTATAATAATGGTCAATGCAAATCAATTGTATATAGAGGGTGGTCGCGGCGCACTGACTTCTCGATCACCCTGTATATAGTAAACTCTCCAAAAGTTCTGCCGTAAATTATTATTCATTAATTCGTTCATTAATTAATTAATTTTTAATAAATGTAAAGTATAATAGATTTCACAGTTCACTATTATACGTTTTAAGTCTCACGTTTTAAAAATAAAAGCTATTACGTTTTAATCTTATTTTAGCTCATCTGATTTAATTTTGGTCTTTATAACCATTAGGAATTAAGTTGATGGTCCGCAATTAGGTAAGAATTAGTCGACGCTTTAATTTCATACACTCAGAAAAAAAACAAAAAAAAACTTCTAAATTTAGAACTTAAAACTTCCTTTTGAAGATGCATTCTAAAAGTTTTTCCTTCTTTTGGGTATAAAAGCTTCTCGCTAGACGATATAACAACTCCTTTTAATGATACCTAACTTCTTTAAATAGAAGATACGGTGTTTAAAACTTCTTTTTTCGAGTGATTTGAAAGACAACGGAAGATAATATTTCTATAAATAGAAGGTTTGGGCAAGTCTCTTTTTGTGTATAGACAAAACACAATCGCCAATGTCGGAACATCGCCATGACTATTCTTAATAGGTAAAGAGTAAAATCACTCAAAGTCTATTCCATTGCATTTAAAGTAAAATTGTAATTTCATGATACGATAATTTTAAAAGTATTTAATAATACAAATAATAATAATAATAATAATAATTTGATTAAAACGTTTTTTTATATTACATAATTCTATTATTTTGTAATTTAACTTCAAAAATAAGTAAATATCTTGTATATATTTTACGCAATAAAATTAAAACTACAACGAGTCTATCCGTGTGTGTGTGTGTGTGTGTGTGTGTGTGTGTGTATACTTTTGAAAACTTTGTTAGAAATAAATTCAATTTTATTTTCCTATAATAACCTTTACTGATATATAAATATTTTATAGGGCTGTTACAAATTAATTAATATAATTATTACTCACACACACACACATATCTATAACAGTAACTTTAATTGCGAACTGGTTCGTGAAATACATGGGAATCTTTTGGATGATATTCTGGCGCCTCTCCATGCAACTGTAATATATATATATATATATATATATATATAATATATATATATATATATATATATATATATATATTACTGCATGGTGACTGTACTGCTTGAAAAAATTAGATTACACCTTAATAAAGTTCAATGAAAATGCTCGAAAAATCTAAATTTTCGAACTTGAGAAATTTCGCAAAATTTATTTGGTGATCGTGTTGGAAAGAAAAAAAAAGAAAAAAGAAAAAATTTGGGTTAAAACGGAAACATTTTTAGAAAATATTAATTTTTCATAATTTTTTTAAGCTTTGCTCCATTTAAAAGGCTCAATTAATATTGTTTTCGTCAAAACTATTTTCACACACGAATTAATATTATATACAGTTATATATACAGGGTGTCCAATAAGTCCGGTCTCGTAGGAATATTTCTTTTAAATCAAATTTACAAAAGCAATAAATACATTACAATTAAAACAAATGTTCGCCTTGATACCTTGTTTTTGGCACCTTTTTTTTTGTTGTTGTGGGTAGAAGAACGCGCAATGGCTAATATGGAAGCGATTTACGCGCCTTTTCCTCACGACTGTAACTCGCTTTCATATTAGCCACTGCGTTATTCTACCTACAACAAAAAAAAATGTTCCAAAACAATACATCAATTCGAACATTCGTTTAAGTTCTAATGAAATACTTTCGTAAATTGAATTCAAAAATAAATTTCCATCTGAAACCGGACTTATGGGAAACCCTGTATATATGTATATGAACCGAAACCAAAAGGGAATTAATTTTGGATAATTTCGATACCAACTCTGCCTGCTCCTCCTCGGGGCACATTCATATTAATGATAATCATGACGAATTAAGATGAAAGGTTCTTCCACCCCTCATATCCCCATCACCCCACATATTTCATTTTCCCTATTCCCCAATACCCTACGATACCCCGACCCATCCAATACTGAAAACGCATGTATACGTCAGTATAAGGTGTGTGTGTGTGTGTGTGCGCGTGGTAAAAGATAGATAGACATTATATTGTGTATGTCAGACTGGAGATGGTTTATAACACTGGTAGACGAGCGTCCTCATACTGGGTACCTCTATATACCCAATACCACAGTTAGATTACGGTGATCACAGGTACGCACTAATTACTTTTTGAAGGTTCAGCTGTCGCATACGTCCTCTGTAATTTAGAAAATTAAATTTTTCAAAGGTTAACTTAATATTATATATATATAATATATATATATATATATATATTATATATATATATATATATATATATATAGTGTTCAAAAAGAAACGCAACCCAATGGGGAATGCATATATCATTTCAATGTAATCCTTTCCTTTTCTATTTGGAATTGAGTTTCTTTTGAACACCCAGTGTATATAAATATATATATATATATATATATATATATATATATAATTATATATATATATATTATATATATATATATATATATATATATATATAGTGTTCAAAAAGAAACGCAACCCAATGGGGAATGCATATATCATTTCAATGTAATCCTTTCCTTTTCTATTTGGAATGAGTTTCTTTTTGAACACCAGTGTATATATATATGTATATTATATATATATATATATATATATATATAATATATATATATATATATATATATATAGTATATCCTGTTATATGCATTTGTAGACAAGTGATTCAAACTTAAATAGGTGTTATGCTTTTAAACTGATCAGAATACATATAGGTTGTACAACTTTTCGATTCATTAAATCACATAAAAAACAACAACTATATATATATATATATATATATATATATACACGGTGAACCAAAAGTAGGTGGACAGTAGGTTGAATACGGTTTGTGTTATATTATATTATAACTATGGTGTTCATTATAACTATGGTGTTTGTGTTATATTATATTAAATATTATAACTAAATTTATTTAAATTTTATTTTGTATTATAGTATACAAAAAAATTAAATATGTATTCTCAAAATAAACGTTATCATTTACTGTCCACCTACATTTGGTTCACCCTATATATATATATATATATATATATATAACAATGGTTAATATGCACGTGTTAATATATTAAGTTTAAGTTTGAAGTCTTAAATGTTTTACACAGCACCGCTCTGCCCATACACCCATTCACGGTAGGAACAGCTCGCAGTATCCTCGCTGAATATATAGAGAGTGAATGTAGTGACAATAAATAAAAAAAATAAATAAATAAAAAAAAATTAAAATATATATATATATATATATATATATATATATATATATATATATATATATATATGTGTGTGTGTGTGTGTGTGTGTGTGTGTATATATATATACACACACACACGCATTTCTTCCAAATGCTAGAAAAGCTTGGAGATAATTAAACAGATCAGTGGGCATTTTATACACACACGACTATCTTTTAAAAGAAAAATGTAACATGCACATACTCTTCACCCGTTTACAGACTAAATATTATCCCGCTTAAAATAAAAAAAAAATATAAAAAATATAAAAAAATATAAAAAAATTTAAAAAAATTTAAAGGGTTATTATCGTACGAAGACCTTTCTCGTTTAGAGAGAGATGAGACAAGAAATAATCTTTCTGTTCGCTAATTGGAACCACCAATATAATATTATATAATATATATATATATATATATATATATATATATATATAGACGTCCTAGCTCTATATACATCTGCGCGAACAGCGAGGACAGAACGAACTAGAGCCGGTCGTACAGCCGTGGTATAGATATGATTTATGCCCCCCTTTCGCGCAACTAATTACCGACGAAAATGGTTTCTAAACGTTTTTGAAGTCAACCACAAATCAACAACAGCATTTCAGCAATACACTTAAAACGCCAAAAACCAAAAGAAAAAATAGGAAAAAAAAAAAAAAAAAAAAATGGGGGGGGGAGTGAAAGACCACTTTTAAAACCTGCATGAGAATTTTTTTTTTTCCAGGAGAACGGGTGTGTTTGTGTGGTGGGGGGGGGGGGGATGTCAAGCATTATACTTTGTACGAATCTATTTCATCGTTATGGCGGATGTAAATAAGAATAGACATTAATATATTTTCTAAAAGGTACTAATTATTCCGCTGCAATATCCGTATTTTGTACATTTTATGACAAAAAAATAAATAAAAAGATAAATTTTATATATATATATATATATATATATATAGGGTGTGTGTGTGTGTGTATTAAAACATTAAACAATTTTCTTCTTAATTCTATTCCCGATTACCTGTAAAATCGTATAATTATTGTTGCAATTTACAATCATCTATCACTCAAACTTCAAGTTTTGAGTTTTTTCCCAAAGTTACAAATTAAGGATAAAAAAAAAAAAATTCCAACGAAATGTCAGAAACATTTCAATAATAATAATAAAAAAAATCGAATTATATATTTATCAGTTTTAAATCTTTTACGTTTCTCGTAAACATTGTTGTTACATAATATATGAAATTATATAAATGCTTTTATCCAAGTGTAACGACAATTGGTATATATATATATATATATTATATATATATATAATATATATATATATATATATATATATATATATATACAGGGTGTCCCATAAGTCCAGTCTTATAGGAAATTTTATTTTAAATTAAATTTATAAAAGTAATAATTTAAAAAAATGTTCAAATTGATATCTTGTTTTGGATCCTTTTTATTGTGTGTTGCAGGTAGAATAACACGCAATAGCTAATACGGAAGCGAGTTACACTCGTGAGGAAAAGGCGTGTAACCTACTACCATAGCCATTGCGTGCTATTCTATCTGCGCCCAAAAAAAGCTCCCAAAACAAGACATCAGTGTAAACATTTGTTTTAGTGAGTTACACGCCTTCTCCCCAGGAGTGTAACTCACTTCTATATCAGCTATTGCGTGTTATTCTACCCGCGACAAAAAGAAAGGTCCCAAGACAAGACATCAATTTTCCTATGAGACCGGACTTATAGGACACCCTGTATGTATATACATATTATACTAATATCGAGAAGTACTATTCCTTATATTTTACGAGCACTCAGTATTGTATAAAAGTTGGAAAATGTATGATTTTATATCTGTTTGTAGAGTTAGGGAACAATAAGAGCTGAATTTTCTATTTTCTAAAAATGCCCCAAAATGTATTATTAGTAAATTGTGCCTTTTATTCCAAGATTTTTTTTTCTCCTAAAAAAATACAATTTTGGGAAAAATATTACTAATTATTAATTTTTGACAGTTTTTGAAAGTTTCTTTCCTTTTCAGCAAACTTATTTCCACAAAAGCGCAATACTGAAATTACAATACAATATTCATTTGTGCAATTTCTTTATATTTCTTACAATTTTATATATATATATATATGCAAATAACTGCAATGACCGCGCAGTATATAAATGAATAGAAACGACATAAGTATTAAGGAACGTTTCTGCACAAGAGGAGGAGAGATAACGAAATAATGAAAAATGAGGCGAACCGCCTGGGAAACGAACCCAGGGCCTTCCAATTGCCAGGCGGTTCGCCTCATTTTTCATTATTTCGTTATCTCTCCTCCTCTTGTGCAGAAACGTTCCTTAATACTTATGTCGTTTCTATTCATATATATATATATATATATATATATATATATATATATATATATATAAATTATATAAAATACTAATTACAATGAACAGTTAGTTTTAGAAAATCTATTATTACAAAGTCAACCTTAAAATATATCTTTTTCATAATTGTACACTTAAAAAATAACACTTTTTAATTTTAAAAATATATTTTTTGTCACTTAATTAAAATGTATAATTTTCTTTCAAAACACAGGAAATTACATCACGTTAAAAAATTAAAAAAAGTATATATTTTAAATAAATAAATAAATAAATAAATAAATAAAATGACGTAACTTCTTTTAACTTTGAAAAAAAAAATTATCTTTTTTATTCGTTTGATATCGAAAACTTTTTCTTATTGGAATAAAAGCAACTTTTTCTCATCGTTTGCTTTTTAATTATTCCAATTTTTTTCTTTACCCGCCAGAGTAGCTTAGTTACGCAACTGCGGGGCTGTTAATGCGAAGTTCCTGGGGGTTCGAATCTCGGATCAGATATCAGATTTCAAGAATTGAGGCCATCTATATATTGGCTTTGGGTCGGGTCACGCATAAAGCTGCAGATCCCCTTCGTCCTAAGATCTTAAAATGTTATAGGATGGGAACGAGGTTAAACAGCTTCAAACATTATTATTATTATTATTATTATTTCAATTTAAAACATTACCTAAATTTTTTAACTTCCTTCATTTCAGCAATACCAACCTTTCAACAATTTATTTACTTTTACATTCTGTAAAATCTACCTCCGCAATATTCTGTTTCGTAATTTCAACAATCCTCTACTCCTGCAGCGGAGACGAGGCATTTCATTAACGTCACTTTTTTATGTAAAACCTCGACGTTCGTGACGTTATAAAATTACATAAACGTTCTTAGCTTACTCAGAGATAGTCACACGCGTACACTAAGAAATTCTCCTCCGATTAAATTAATCTTTGACGTAATTAACGTTAATTAACGAACACTTTTTCTTTTTTCTTTCCAGGACCACAATGGTGCTACGTTGCATAAATGGAATATGGTGACGGCCGAAGAGGAGGAAATCCTCCTGCAACAATTCCTCAGGTTCGGAGAGACCAAAAATATCGTTCAACAGTTGATGCAACAAGACAGCGCGGCCGCTCGTCTCGACAGGGTAGCGAGAGACATTCGCGAAGCGAGAGATTTAAGAGACAGCCGCGAACGAGATGGAAGAGAAACGAGGGAAATGAGAGACTACCGAGAAAGAGACGCGAGGGAGATGAGAGATCATCACAGAGACCATAGAGATCAGAGAGAACACAGAGAACACAGGGAACACAGGGATCACCACAGAGATCACTTG
Source organism: Bathynomus jamesi (assembly GCA_023014485.1). Classification (NCBI taxonomy): domain Eukaryota; kingdom Metazoa; phylum Arthropoda; class Malacostraca; order Isopoda; family Cirolanidae; genus Bathynomus; species Bathynomus jamesi. The sequence goes on along the minus strand of JAJOZX010005795.1, from coordinate 187,544 downwards.
CGAGACTTTAGAGAGAACCGAGATGATCATCGGAGAGAAGAGGTGAATAAACCTTATCCACACCATCATCATCATCACCATCAAAAACATTTACCGAGTCATCCGCCTCAACCTCATCACTCACAACCCCCATTTCCTCTACCACTCCAGTTCACGGATCCCAACAAACCGCTTGATCCAGAACAGCTGAAAAAGCTGTTGGAGAGAAATATGCTTTTTAACCCTTTTATGCGAAGCGCAGGGGATCCAAGCTCTCTACTGAGACCACCTCACCCTGCCACTCCGCATAATCTTCCTCCTACTTCCCCTCTCTCCAACCTTTTGGCGGTTAATCCCTCTCTTGCGAGCTCCCTATTAGCCAATCCCCAACTTGCGTCTTCGCTTTCCATGCTTAGATTGCCGGTTCCACCTGTATCTCTACCAAATTTATCTCCAAGCAACGGTGCCCTTCCAGCATCCTTTGGAGGACCAACTAGTCCTATGGGAGGCTCCCCTCTCAATCGCCTCCAAAGTATGCAGCCTTTCGATTTTAGGAAAGAACGGAAAAGTCCGAGCCCCGCTCCTAGATCTTCGGCTTCCGAAATCCCCATGTCCATATGCGGAGGACGACCAACTAGCGCCGCAGCAACGAGTCCGAACAGTATTACGAGTGGGGGGTCTGTTGGTGGAGGTGTGAGTCCTTCATCTACTGTTACTCCTATGGGGGTTTCAGCACAACAACCAAATGTTGACATATCTTTCCCTCACGATCGAAGTGATCACTTGAGTGAAGACGATGAATCATCCTCCACATCGTCTGTAGCCCTGAACCTTTCAACGACAACTACCACGACTTCTCCTGCGGGAACTCCAGTAGGAGCTGGAGCCGGAGCTTGTTCCGGAGGGATATGTATGCCTCCGAAATCAACGACTCCAACTGGAGGGGGTCCTCCAACGCCGCCAAAGAGATCTTGGAATCCTATAAATATGGGTACTTCTCTGATCAACCCTGTAACAGGAAAAAAGCGTGTACAATGCAATGTTTGTCTAAAAACATTTTGCGACAAAGGTGCTTTAAAAATACATTTTTCAGCCGTTCATTTGAGAGAAATGCATAAATGCACTGTGGAAGGCTGTAACATGATGTTTAGCTCCAGAAGATCTCGCAATCGCCATTCGGCGAATCCAAATCCTAAGCTGCATACTCCGCACGTTCGTCGTAAAATCTCTCCTCATGACGGTAGAACGTCAGGGTCCCATCCAGTCATGCTTTCTCACGCGTTTCAACAGCAGTTATCACAAGGTCTTCAACCCCCGACTGGTTTTCCCCCTCTTGGAGGCTTTCCTGGTCAATTTGGGGGTATCAACCCTCTTACAGGACTTCCATTTATCCCTCATAGCGCATCTGCAACTGCGGATCTACACAAACAAGCGTTAGAACTACAAAGACAGAATATGGAAATGCACGCTATGGGAAAAAATTCTACGGATTTGAGCATGCGCGGTAACGACGACGTGCACTGGAAATACGGATCGAATTCAACCAACATATCCTCTTTTGCGGACGACGGCAGTTACCCTGAAACATCGAAAAGTTCGAACAGTTTCGATAACAAAAAACACGGAGATGAACCGGGTACTTATACTATAGATGACGAGGACGACAGTATGAGCATCGATGCTCAGAGCTTTAAGGGAGATGGAGTAGCTTGCTCGCCTTCGGCCAATAAAAGGAAGAGAAAGAACCAAAATCCAACAAAGTTCGCCTTCAGACTGGAAGACGACGACTTAATTTCCACCGACGACGACGATGATGACGACAATGACGATGAGCTCGATGATATCGATACGAAAGACTCTGAAGACGATAAGAATGAAGATAGGGAATTGGATGCTATGAGTGACGATGACGATGACAATAACGTAGTAAAAACCGACATGCAATTAGGAAAGAATGACGACCCCGTTAAAGTCGAAAAGGATTTAGATGTTAATAAAAGCAAAATGTCTTCGAGTAGCTACATCGATCAGCCCGAAATGTCGAATGCTCTGAGACATTTGGAAGACCTGTCGAAGGGTAATTTTAATCACCTCCTGGGCGGAATACCTTCCAACGGACCGACGCTTCACGGGTCGTCTCCGATTATGCAATCGGGAAATGGCGTCAGCTCGAGCCCAAAACCGAGTGACAGAGACAGTGATCGAGACTCGGAAGGAGACTCGCATAACGAAGAATTAGAGAACACTCTCCACTATTCTGAAGGAGGTTTTCTCAGTAATGTAGATATTCCTCTCGACAAAGAAAATCCCAGAAGGTGCGTGGCTTGCGGAAAAATATTTCAAAATCATTTCGGCGTTAAGATTCATTATCAGAATGTTCACCTCAAATTGATGCATAAATGCACGGTAGAAGGATGCAACGCTGCTTTCCCCTCAAAACGAAGCAGGGATCGTCACGCTTCCAACTTAAATCTACATCGAAAACTTTTATCAACATCGTCTGAAAATAGCATTCCAGGAGTCTTTCCTAATATGGGATTCCCCAGTTTGGGGAATTTCAACTCCACTTTGAATCCGGAGCTATTGGCGCGTTTGTACTCCGACCCCGCTTCTTTCAGTCTAGAAGCTCTGAAAGCGCAACTTCCAACCTCAATCGCCGATTCGCTTTTCTGCTCAGATCGGGTATAATTAACAATTCGGTGTCTCTTCCAATATCAAACGCGTCGACCTCTCCATTCTTTTTGCATAATCTTCTGCCGCACCTCGCTTCCAAAAATAATTTAAAACCTGGCGAGAAGTCTCGAACTCCTTCGCCTCAGTCTACCATCCCTATCGCGCCTATTACCACTTCATCTTCACTGCCTTTTATTTCGATTGGTAATTCGGTACCGCCCATTTCCATGGAAACGTCGGAAATGCGCCGAAATAGCATGTCCCCAAATCAGTCCAAAGACATGGAACATTCAACTTCCCCGACCGAAACAAACTCCCCAGCGGGTCAACAACAAGAACAGCAACAGCAACAACAGCAGCTTCAACAACAACAACAACCGGTGGAAACAGAGATGCTGGAAGAGGGAAGATGGATCTACAAACTGGAAGATGACCTTCCCTCTCCGGACAGAGAAGGGAACATGCCTTGCCGCTTCTGCTACCAGACATTCGAAGACGGGGAGGGTCTTAAAAATCACTACGACACCACTCATAAGAAAGATCTCTTTAAGTGTACGGTGGAAGGGTGTTACAAAGTCTTCAGCTCGAGGAGGAAAAGGAACAGCCACGAGTTAAATTATCACAGCTTGTCGGAAGCGAGATATGAAACGTGATTCGTTAAAGCGAAGATCATATAAAAAAAAATCGTACTTTGTATAAAATGTAGAAATGTGCCAATCAATGTTTAATTTATAATGTGTGTTCCCAGTTATGTTTCTATTATATACGTGTAAATACTAAATAATAAACGAAAATAAAAAGATTTTTTTTTATATATAAACTCATGGTGCAACCATAATTGTAATAAATGATGAAATTAAGATCGTATTAAAATAAATAAATAATAAAAATTATTATTATAATAATATATAATAATAATAATAATAAATATTATATATATATGTATATATATGAGAAAGTGTTTTTTTTTTTCCCCCTTATTTGCCTGTTAAAAGGCAGTACAAAGTTTGCATAAAATATTTGCACTTTTTTCCCCATTGTTGTAGCTATAATAATAATAATAATAATAATAATAATAATAATAATAATACCTCCATACGACCACGTATAAAATTACAATGATATCCTGATACCCACGTGTAAATCGATCTGAGGTAAATGTGTAAAGTGCGAATACAAAATAAAAATAATAACCCCTAAAAAAAAAAAATTTTATTATTATTATTATTACCACAAGTTTGCAGAAACGAATATATATATATATATATATATATATATAAAATTTGATATCCAATTTCATTGATTTAATCGATATGCAGGAAATGGTATATGTACATGACATCATTTACAGATTCATTGGATTTTAATCACTTCAGTGTATAGTGTTTTATGATATTTATTATGTATTATTGTGTTGATTCGCGAATTGGTGCTACGTTCTTTGAAGGCACACTTTGATTTTTTTTTTTTATGTTTTTTCCTATATAATAGTCTTCCATACTAAGCATTCTTAAGTTATTTTTTTCTCAATATATGGGTTCGTCATGCAGTAATTTCTATTATCATTATTATAATAATAATAATAATAACAAGAGTATATCTCATTTAATAATGAAAAAAACCTATTGTACAGCTTTTTTTTTAATAAAAAATTCAATAAGTTATTTTCGTATTTCATATTTTTATCCAACTAAGAATGATATCAATTTTACTAAAGAATAAAAAAATTGTGTTATAAAGTTTCATAAGCTATTATGATTTTACATATATATATATATATATATATATATATATTTATTATTACCTATTTTTTAAATCACGTTACTTCAGTAATGAACAATTTATAGGTATTTTTAGGGGATTTAATTATTATAAAAGTATATTGATATCTGAATAATTTTAACAATTTTTAAGTAATTTTTTTTTTTTAAATAAAATAATAATTTATAAATAAATACGTAATGAGTATTTTTCTCTCTCATCATCATCATCAGTTTCTTAAATAGTACTTTTAGTAAAATTTGGAGGTAGCCCAGTTCAAAATTTAAAAGAAAAATTATATATATATATATATATATATATATATATATATATATATATATAATATATATATATATAATATATATATATATATATAATGTAAAACACCCACCATCTCATTGCAATATACATGTCCTTCAGTGTTTATTTATTGTGAAATGTAATGTACAATGTAATAATGTACAGTGTACATCAAATAAAAAAAAGAAGGATTTTTTTAACAAATCTCTCAAAAAAAAAAAACAAAGTTAGGATCTTGTCTAACTTTTGTTATCAATTAAAAAAACCTAATTTGTCATTCATCGATTAGATTTCATCAAAAAACAGGAGAAAAAAAAAATGTGGTGAAAAACATCACATGAACATCACATTTTTATGACATTCAATGTAAACCTCGAGTGTAAATGTAAATCATGAATGTATTATGAACTATATGAGAAAGTACCTAATATATATATATATATATATATATAATATATATATATAATATATATATATATATATATATACTATTATAACAATTGTATATTACAATATATTGTATATGAATATTGAACAAAAATTTAGAGTAAAACTATATATATATATATATATATATATAAATGAAGGTTTTCAAAATTAAAAAATATAACGTGTGCATATATATATTATATATATATATATATATATATATATATATATATATATATATATATATATATAGAGAGAGAGAGGAGAGAGAGAGAGAGAGAGAGAGAGAGAGAGAGAGAGAGAGAGAGAGGTAAAAAAATTGCTTTTATGGTATTATATATACAGTATATATATATATATATATATAATATATATATATATATATATATATATATATATATATATATATGTGTACAATTTAAATGTCTACTTCATACGTGTAAATTCTCTATACCCAGAATATTTAAAAAAAAAATTCTTAAAATGTAAAAAAAAAATATAATAATAATAATAACAATAATAATAATAATAATAAATTAACTAATTTTTTGGAACTTCTTTTGCCCTTTTTTACGAGTGCAAAAAAAAAATTTAAATTTAAAAAATGAAAATATTTTTAAATTTAGGATATATATATATATATATATATATATATATATATATCCTTCATTATTTATGTATACATTGTAAAAAGAACTAAAAATATATAAGCATATTTCTAGTTACTTTGTCCTCTTTTTTTTTTTTTTATTTATGTGAAATTATTTTCGAATCTAGTATTTTTTTCTTTTTTTTCTTTTTCAAAGAAAATGTTGGGGGGGGCCCCTCCTCTTTTTTTTTCCCTCTTTTTTTTTTTAATACGTTGTTATCTTCGAATACTATCAAACTTGTTGATACAACAATAGTTATATGTGTAAACTGTGTTTCATTCCTTCCTGTATTTATATACGATCTAACCTAACCCCAACGTATATTGACTTCACTCCACGTAACGCGACCGCAGTGGACCCTACAACCAACTCTAATTTAACTTAGTAAAATCTAATAATGATAATAATAAAAGCCTTAATCTGTTAGATAACAGATTATTAACATCAGGGACTGTATATTATACCTATCCGACCCTAACCTAACATAACCCATAACCTAACCTAATTTAACTACCTCAAAAAAAAATTAATTCAATTAATATTTAACAGTCGTGTCTCAAATAAATGCACACCAATTTCACTGACTGTGGAACTCAATTTTTACATGATGAACGAGCGAGCCATCAATCGATCAATAGTGAAGCTGATATTTGTTACGCCAACCATTATTAATTATATACTAATTAATGAAGTAACATCTAAAACTTACATAAAGTGCATTATCAATTACCCACATTACAACCCATTTTTTCATTTAGCTTTAAAATAAAGGCAATTGTATTTTACCATATTGTCACGCTGGGATAAAACTAATTAAAAAAAAACGTACGCCATAACTTACCAGTGCAGTAAAAGGTAATCAATTAGTATATAATAATTATACGTTCATATTATCACGGGAAATTATACAGTATATATAAAATCCTGAAATAAAAAATCCTCTCTCTTCAACAAAGTGACATAAGTACGTACAAACGCTATGCGACAGCCAGTATAGCCAAGTTTATGAATCTCCATTCACACTATCGTCAACGATACAATAGCAGCAGCGCACGATTTTCCAACACGATGGAGTGTCCCCTCACTTTGGCAACAATGTACCCAAGTATCTAAACAAACGATTCCCAAATCGTTGGATTGGAAGAGGCGAACCTATTGACTGCCCCCAACCCCGACTCCAATAAGGCCACCTGACCTACTCCACTATACAGATTACTTTGCGAGGCTTCGTGGAACACATTGTTTATCAGCAGAAAATTGACAATGTGCAATATAAGTTTTACATGACTGAACATTTGCCGCAATTTACGATGTCACCTTTGACATGCTGACAAACATTTGGTAAGAGGTATAGATAGAGTACCGATTGGATACATGTTGAGCTACAAGGAATGCACACATCGAGATTGCCTAACCTCCAAAATAACTTGGTGGGTGTAACTTTCATATGGTAAATACCTTTCACACACACACCACACACACACACACACATATATATATATTATATATATATATATATATATATATATATATATATATATATATATAAATGGTCATCATACAGTCCTTCTGCAAGCAAGTTTAAACTTTAATAACTTCTGATGTGCACATGGCAGAAGCAAACTATAAACGGCACCTGAAAACATAATTATTACAGTTTTTTAGCACACTACATATTAAATTTCGGCTTCATCGTAACCACCACCTTTTGTGATACATCATTCAGTTCAATTTTTGAAAGACTTGAAAAAATTCTCCATTTGCTACCGAGTGATTTTATAAATTGCATTTGTGATGCTAGCCATAAGTTCATCCAAAGAATGTGATTTTGATGAGTAAACGACACTTAACATGGCCCCGTAATAGCAGTTCGGTGGGAACAGGCACCTCTTAGTTGATGAGATTTCAAGAACTGTCGCCCATTCAAACCATAGGAGCATGAAATGTGCATAGTCTCGCTGAAAGACTATTGACTGAACTGACTGAAAGATTGAATTGATTATTAGTTTCTGCGAGTTTCTGCGAGAGCGCCAGACATTGTTTTTGGAGTGTCTATTTCGTGTTTCCAGACTTCTTGAGGTTTATCTATTCGCCAACTGCGGCAGCTGACTTTTTCATCCAAATGTGAACCAAGTTCGTATATGGTGCATCCTTCTTTTAATGAGCAGTGAACTTTCTTCTTACAGCTGTTAAGGACTCGAGTTCTACGGAAGCCATAAAACAGTTAACCATTCCTTCTACTGCTCCCATTTTAAAGCACTTTCAGCGCCCACGCCTCGTATGATACGACCTGATTCAAATAAATAAAAATATAATAATTATTTATGCTTTTATAGGTCATTTATTATACAGGGTGTCCCATAAGTCCGGCATCATAGGAAAATAATAAAAAAAAGGCAAAACAAAAACTTTTATTTATAGAATGTGCTCAATATGTCCACCATTGTTTTCATACACAAATTCAGACGTGATACCCAGTCAGCAAGCATACGGTGAATGATGTCAGGAGTAATGGTGTTACATGCCCCAATCATGCGCTGCCGCAAATGTTCAACACTCCTAATTTTCTCTGCGTATACCAGCGCTTTCAAGTGGACCCAGAGATAAAAATCTAGCGGCGTGAGATCCGGGCTTCTAGCTGGCCATTCCACAGGCCCTCGACGTCCTATCCAATGACCAGGGAATTGTTGGTACAGGTACAATTATGGTTTGTAGAAATAGAAAAATATGAATTTCTCCTATGATGCCGGACTTATGGGACACCCTGTAGTTTGTTTCTATCATGTGCACATCAAATGTTATTAAAGTTGTACCAGGGCTTTATAGTGACATATACAGTATATATATATATATATATATATATGAGAGAGTGTGTGTGTGTGTATGTGTGTGTGTTGGCGCGCGTCTGTCTGTCCGTATGTACAGTATGTGTATGCGATGTGCGTGTATTTGCACTTTATAGCTGTAGATAAATTTGGATGTAAGCGTGTAGATGCGTAACTGTGACGGTGGAGGCATTGTGATTTCGAACATGACAAATGACATCGAAGAGTGATCACTCGTCTTTGAACGATCGTGAATGTCAACGGCGGAAGACGACACGGAAGAAGCCGAATCGTCAAAAGTCGTCGAAAACAATTTTCTTCTTCGAACGAACGAGACCATTTCCTGAAATCGTTCATTACTGATGGATACGGCGAAGAAATAAATGCAGTCGAGAATCAATTAGAAATCGCCTCCGCTCTCTCTCTCTCTCTGTTTCCTCCTTTGCCCGGTTTGCTGAGAGAGAGAGAGAGAGAGAGAGTAAATGGGCATAAGTGAGGTCGAATGTGTGTTAATTCACAGCTGTAATGGAGTAATTTTTGTGAGGAAGCACTTTTCACACTTCGGAACATTATAAAAATATATACAAAAGTCTAAAAACATTTTTACTGTCGGGAAAAAAGACATGTTGGTCCTGATTAGTTAGGTTAGATCAGCTAGTACCTCACTACTTAATGACTTAACAGAAAACACCCTTCGAGCCCTCAATTGTACTGGGAACATTTATCACCCACCTCTCAGTTCGATGGCACTAAGGTTATGTTAAGTTAAATTAGGTTCAGTTCATTCGTTTTTTAAATAGCCCAGGCGCGGATCCAGGGGGGGGTCCGGACCCCCCCTGCTCACGGTGACCAACGATTTTTCGATTGCGTTTGTTTGCTCCTATATATGAAAAATAAGACCTGAAGACTTAAAATGGCTTAAGGTACATGTATCCCGGTTGCCACAAAATTAATTTCCTTAAAAAGAATAAAGAAAAAAAAGTTTATGTCCGATCCTGAGACATTTCAGACCTGGCCTGGGTGTGTGAACAAGCAGGATTTTGATAACGGGAATATACTTCAAATCCATCTAAAGCTATCTTCAAATATGAAAATTTCCTACCGAGGGGGGACACCCCCCCCTCGGGCGCCCCCCCTGGCGCTCAGTAACGAGCCCCACCAAGACTGGACCCCCGTCTGCTTAAATTCCTGGATCCGCCCCTGTAGCCCTATATAGATTTTAAAAAGTCGGTACCTCTCTTATGCGGAGATGCGCACGTACGTGTGTGTGTGTGTGTGTGTGTGTGTGTTTTCGCGAAAGTGCCAAAACAGCACAAGGTTTTAAGCCCTTTTAATTCCTCCATTAAACGCGTAAACATCATTCAAACAGCCAAATGGAATCTGTCTTTCCAATTTACGAATGTACGTTTATTCGACGAGGGTATATTCATTAGCATAAGAAGACAAAGTCTGGAAAAAGAAGAAAAATAAAAACAAAATCCCCCGGAATGGATATACGCCGTAAAGCCCATTGATAAACCTAAGCGTTGAACAATGACGCACTCCCTCCGTTCTCATTAACCGCTCCTCGCACCAGAGATTTGGCGGGAATTTTTCGCGCAAAGACAAAAGCAAATCGTGGAAAAGAGAGCGATTGTCTTTTGGCGCGAATCGTTATGCGTCATTAGCTATTCTAGAAATCCATTCAACGCCGAGAAAGGAACAAGAATTATGGGAAATGAAGCGAACGGCCAAAGACATTGGCAAGATAATGAAAATAAAGGAGAAATTGGAAAAATAAACGAGATATATTATCAACAAGTAAATAAACGATTATGGAAGAGGGGAACGGCGACTTTCGTTCATTAGTACGACAACGAGCGTGTGTCCACCGTTTCATTTTCAATGAAGAGTGTGAACGACACTACGAGGAATCATGTATTCAATTAATTACACACACACACACACACGACGTAAACCCGGATATATATATATATATATATATATATATATATATATATATATATATATATATACAGTATATATATATATATATATATATATATATATATATATGCCGTGTTCTTTTTTAACGAAAGTAATTATACATACTGCATAATATTGTACATAATAAACATGTATGGTGGTAAAAATTTTCCATGAGCTGCAAGAGCTTCAACCATGCATGATCCACCTGAATTACAGCAGGTGCTAGATTTTATTTCCATTGTTTCGAAGCAGGGTTGCAGAGTAGGAGAATTCTCCAAAAAATAGGTAAATGAAATGGGCTGCGGAGAAAAAAAAATCCTCCTAAAATTAAGTAGAATTTTTTGAAGAATGAAAAATAATTTTAGGAGAATGCTGGAATTCAAAAGTCAAAAATGTTTTGCCTAATAAATTTTTATATTTTTATAATTTGACTATTTAAAGTTATCAAATGGCAATACCGCACATTTTGGGTAAAAAATGCTAGTTAGTGAAAAACAGCACTGCCGCGCTTTGTCTTCATATGCTAATTATTTAACCTTGCGTATATTTAAGTTTAGAGTTGTATATTTAACTATTTGAGAAGGTGACAATGTGAAACAGTAGCCTATTATAGGGGTCTAATGTTCTCTTGCAATACAACATAACTTTTTTATGCATGCTGAGTTTGTCTTTTTGTCTTGATTTAGTACCATATATATAATATATATATATATGGAGAATTTAGGAGATTTTGAAAGCACTTTAGGAGACAGTTATTATGAAAATCTGGCAACCCTGTTTCGTTGGCACAACTGAACGGGGTTCTCATGTTAAAGATGCGCCACAATATCCACAAGATTCATTTAGATATTCGTAACGCGTATTTGGGACTGCAAAATTTGGGGATTAATAATATAAAATATAGAATATTTAACATAAATGAAAAAACATAGGTTAGATAGGATATAAATTCCAAATAGGCACCAGGTAAATTCCAGAAAAGGCTACATGACTACCTGCACGAAAAACATTCAAATAGGTATCAGCTTGTTTGGACTGGAACATGTAAACATTGTTTTTGTTTAACCAAGGTGATGTGAAAATATCAGTCACGTGATGCCACACCTCCATTTTAAACAGATCAACGATATATTCATAAACAGTCTTAGTGTTCAAATATTGCTTGAAATATATAATTAAATCATTTAATGTTGTGAAATAGGAACGTAAGTAACAGTAATTAACAGAAAACAGTTAGGAATTCGTTAAAACTAATAATAGATTTTAATTATTTATAAGTTCTAGAATCAAACGGAAAAAAGTACAATGTATTTCCCAATGCGACATGAAAATCTCCTAAATTCTCGAGGAAAGAAAGGAAAAGGAGAATGCAGCGCAGATCGAGAGTGAGTCAGGAAGAGTGTGTCAGCGAGTCAAATCGAGGGTCAGTTAGAGTGTCAAGCAAAAGGAGAAGTTAGCCCTCCCTTGTTATTTTTATTTTAAACATTTTCACGGAACATACTTTTAACATGAACTTAGACCAATAAATTAAAGTTAAGTTTCCCCTAGGCCGTTTATGAAAAAATCGTTCGGTCCTACGCCTATTCTTGTCCAGTTTTAACTTGGTCAATAATGAGTCATCCCATTTCCTTAGACCTATTTTATTTCTGATCATGGCCTATTTCCCTTATTAATTGTATAAGTAAGTGTTAATTTAATTCATCTGTGAACAAACATAAGATTAAATATTAAAACTCGTTGTTTTTCATACAAAAAAAAAATCAGTGAAGGTATTTTTTAAAATGTACGGTAACGAGTGCCACTTAGCTGAGGTTGAAAAAATAATACAAAGGAAAAAACATATGTGGGTTCACAGTATCAACTTCGTGTCTTTAATAAATCGTGCATTAAATCGTTAAAACTCATCCACGAACGGTTCAATTAAAGGAAACCACCCACGAACCACTACCGACCGACCCTAGGGGTCATCTGGGGAAGGAGCATCACTCCGGGAGAAACCCCACACTCAACAGTTGTGCTGCACTTCTTCTGCGTATGAGGAAAGGTTACAGCAAACTTTTTTAAATGTCCCCATGTAAAGAGATCGGTGTTGATGATCAGGTGGCTTGGTAGCCGAAGGTCTCCGGAAACGACTCGTTTGCCAAAGAAGATTGAATCTGAAGGCAGTGTTTCCTTTGTGATACGCAGGATCTTTTTCATGCCATAGAAGAGGTGCAACACATCAGAACCCCATAAACTAGGAGCACTCATATATTTTGCCCCCCCCCTTTTTTATTAGCTAAATAATAGCCATGGTGCCGAAATGTCTTTTGGGCAGTAAAGTTTGAACTTTCTGCGCTTCACATAACCGGATTTTTCCAGTTTCAACCTCCCCTCCTTGTATAAAACGCTTTTAAACGCCCTTGTATAAACCGATGGTTAACGCAATTTCGAAAATGGCATCTGACAGTGATGTGGTCGTAAACAGAGAGCTGTTATCGATTTTAACCGCAGAGAAGGAAACAGTTGCAAATATTCAAAACGTCTACAAAACGTTTACGGAGATGCTGCTGTTGATCGAAGCACAGTGGACGCTGGTCTAAACGTGTGAGTTCTTCGGAGAGAGGGAGAGCCAGCCTCGATGATGAGAACGCACCAGCGGTCGCACGGCATCGGCTGTGACATCTCACACTGTGCAACGTGCTAACAGCACAGCACATCATTCGATCAAATCAGCGCGTCACATACAAGGAGCTATCACTGGAGCTAGGAATTAGTGAAGGAAGTATGAATACGATAATTCAACCACTGGGATACTCAAAAGTGTGTTTACGGTTTGTTCCTCGCGAAATGACTGAAGATCACAAAGCCCAAAGAAAAGAAATTGCTTCCGAGTCGTTGGTTCGATACGAGACAGAAGGGGATGATTTCCTTTCACGAATTGTGACTGGGTACACCACTTTGAACCTGAAACAAAACGTCAATCCATGGAGTGGCATCACGCAGACTCCCCACGCAAGAAAAAGTTCAAAATGGCTCCCTTTGCAGGAAACAATGAACTCAGAGGCATATATTTCTACCCTACAGAGACTCCAGAGACGTATAAAGCGAGTTCGACCGGAGAGAAAATTGGAAGACGTCCTTCTTTTGCACGATAACGCAAGACCACACAACAGTTTGCAAACAAGAGAGGCCATCACAAAAATGCGCTTGACTGTGTTACCCCACCCTTCATACAGCCCGGATCTGGCACCTTCAGACTTCCATTTGTTTGGACCAATGAAGGGATGGTATTCGTGAAGAAAGTTTCAGTGACGATGAGGTTGTTGAGGTGGTTAAGAGGTGGCTCGAGCGGAACCCAGCGGACTTTTACCAGCAAGGAATAAAGGCCCTTGTTTCGAGGTGGAGGAAAGCTGTAGAAAAGGATGGAAACTATGTGGAAAAATAAATACTTGTAAAAATGGTATATAAACTACTTGTGTACAAAATTTCTAGAACTTACAAGGAAACTTGGAAAGAAAAAAAAAAGGTGGGGCAAAATATATTGAGTGGCCCTCGTATATATACAGGGTGGCGCAAAAGTCGTACATCATAGGAATTTTCAGTGTTGACTATATTTTTTTCCTTAAGGTAGGGGATGGCTGCAAAATTAACAATAGACGAGAGAGTAAGCTTGGTTTTAATGTATGGAATACCAGGTACAACAAATCGACGAATCGATATTGTCTATTGTTAATTTCCCAGCCATCCCCTATCTAAAAGAAAAAAAATAATATATTATAGTCAACACAAAAAATTCCTATGATGCGCGACTTTTGCGCCAACCTTTATATACAGGGTGTTATTAAATTGTTTCATAAATTAGTATACATATTTAGGACGTCAAAGTGAACAAAAAAGTTCCTATGAACATAAATCCGCAATCGCTTCGTTTCCGAGATACATTGCCTTTTTGCCGAGGACGATTCAATTAAAATGAAAGCCATTAATAATATTTAATTTATCAAAGTTTATTTACAGCATGTGCTCAAAATGGTTTCCCTGCATCGGAGTACATACATGGGCGGCATGATCCAGTCACTTGGCCACCCAGGTCTCCAGACCTAAATGCAATTGACTTTTTCTTGTGGGCAGGGTCGCCAGGTTAAATCCCCGGGGCCCGGAAAGAGGGGGGATAAAATCTAAAAATATTAATAAAACAATTGATTAAATAACAGAGGAAATATAATTAATGAACATACTTTTATAAAGATTATCATACTGTAAGTTTTGAATAGTGACTTGGACATAATCAGTTTGCTCGTTATGCACACAAAAAACATTCATAATAAAATACTGAGTAAACAGGGGAGTCCATATACCACTCCTTCCCCGGGGCCCGTGGCAGCTCTTGTCGGCCCTGCTTGTGGGTTATTTAAAAAATCTTGTTATGGAAGAGTAGTTAATAACATAGATGAATTGTGGCAACATGTTTAAGATTGTTCAGAGAAACAATAAAACCATATACGTCAAAATTTTCAACGACGCGTTGAAGCATGTACTTTTGAGCACTTGCTGTAAATAAACTTTGATAAACTTTAATGACTTTCATTTTAATTGGATCGTCCTCGGCAAAAAGCAATGCATCTCGGAAACGAAACGATTGCGGATTTATGTTCATAGGAACTTTTTTGTTCACTTTGACGTCCTGAATATGTATACTAATTTAGGAAACATAATTCCATAATACCATATATATATATATATATAATATATTATATATACAGTGCCCGCGAAAAGTATCCGATCACCCTTGAAATTTGTATTTTTTACATAAAAAACAATGTTTAAATGTATATTAACCTTATATTAGTATTTTGTCATCTGTCCTTTGGTTTGGATGACTTGTTCTAGACGTTTTGGCATGGATTTAATCAAGTTTTGACAAACTTCCACTGATATTTCCTTGCACCATACCTTTTTGATGGCCTCTTGTAATTTTTCGACGAGCCAGTGTCGTGGCATTCAACCTTATTTTTTATTATTAGCCAAGATTTTCTATCGGATTGAGATCTGGACTATTACCAGGCCAATCCAAAATATCAAATTTATTGTCAGTAATCCATTTTGTCACTATTTTGGCCCTGTGACATGGTGCACCATCATGCATGTATGTTTTTGTCCTTTGGATTGCCATTGCCATTGGAAGTTATCCTGTAGCATTGCTAAATACCGTGCACCATTCATAGTTGTGTTCTTCGGAAGAAAATATAAGTTTCCACGCCCATAGTAACCGAAACAACCCCAAACCATCACACTTGGAGGGTGTTTCATTGTCTTTAGGTGTATTTAGGGTCCATCCTATTTGAGCAATAGGCCGGCGAACCTTTTTTGGACAACTTCTGAATGTCAAAAATGTCGACTCATCGCTAAATAAAACCTTCTTCCAGTCATCAACAGTCCAATGAATGTATTTTTTACAAAATGCGACACGTTTTTTACGCATTTTTTCATTAATGAACGGTTTCTTAGCAGCATGGCGAGATGGTAATCCGAGTTTTTTGGAGCCGCTCCTGGATAGTTCGTTCAGAAACACCAGATAACAAATTATTCATATTAAATTTTATTTCTTTCGCAGTTATTGTTGGGTTTTTCAATACTAACGTTTCATAAGTTTGTCTGTTCGCGAATTTGTTTTTCTCGGTCTGCCAGATCTTTTTTAGAGACTGCGTGGTTAGGCCACCATTGTTCTTAGCCCGTGAAACCCATAAATTAACGGTACTTTGGGATATGTTTAATTCCTTAGCTATCTGTCTCTGTGATTTCCCACATGCATGCAAAGCAACAATAGCACCTCGACAATAACTCTTAAGTTGTTTTTTAGCACACATTATATAAATTTTATTTACACCACTTTCTGTAAAAAAAAAAAAAATATCAAGAAATTTACACAAACAGTGAAATCTGACAAATTTGAGACACAGCCACCGGCAACGAAGGCTACCAGAACACTAATTTGAGAATGCGTTGGATAGCTCTCATATCAGCGAGCAACCTCAAAGTTACCAGATGTCGCTAGAACAAATAGAAAGTGAATTACGTGTCTCTGAATATCAAGGGAAAATATTGTATTTTCTTGAGTGATCGGATACTTTTCGCGGGCACTGTATATATATATATACAGGGTGTTTGAGGTCGACCCTAGAAATATGGAAAAGAAACACTTCATATTAGTTACGAAATTACTAAGACAAACTTCAAATACCAAATACTGATTTTATTCCGGAATTTGTAGTTTGTATTTGGTATTTGAAGTTTGTCATAGTAATTCTGTAACTAATATGAAGTGTTTCCTTTCCGTATTTCTACAGTCGACCTCAAACACCCTATATATATATATATATATATATATATATATATATATATATAATATATACACCGTGTGTATGTATATATATATATATATATATATATATATATATATATATATATATATATATAAATAAAACGAATCTGAACTACATAAAGAAGAAATTTAAAATGAAAAAATAAAAATAATCGTAGCCAACATACATGGTCTAAAATCAAACCATTCCCTGGACAAAGTCATATACCTGAAAGGACTCGTGCAAGAAACAAGAACAGACTTTACATGCTTCATGAAAACTCATCTGAAGGACTGCCAGACGAACTGTGAAAACTGTGAGTTTTGTATCGACAAAAACGAAATGCAACTTGACAACTGTAACACATTTCGGACAACTGTAACACATTTCCAACCGACAGAACAGCAAGACGAAAAGAAGGATGCGCTATTTAAACACACGAAAAACATATGGCAGAAATTACTACAAATACTTGAAACTACTACGTAGAATTAGCAGCACAAAAACTGAAAAATCAAACATGGTACTGCTTGTAATATAAAGACACCCAAACACGCCAAGTAGAAAATTTTTATATACCATTACAGAGGTTAGGAACTGGATGAAAACTCTACACTCCCGAACCCGAAATATTATTCTCTGCAGTAATTTTAATTTCTCATTTATGAAATATAAAAGGATAGGAAGAAATATATGTATAAACCAAGACAAGGGAGGCATGCGAGAAGACCAGGGGCAGGCCAAAATGCTGCTAGCTTTAGTTGATGAATTTATGTTAGCACAATAAATAACGGAAAAAATAAGAAAAAACACCAGAATCACCCCTTTCATGTCCCGCAAGATGGTGGCCATAACCTTTCCTGCAGAGGGAACCATTTTGAACTTTTTCTTGCGTGGGGAATCTGCGTGATGCCACTCCTTGGATTGGCGTTTTGTTTCAGGTTCAAAGTGGTGTACCCAAGTCTCATCCCCAGTGACAGTTCGTGAAAGGAGGTCATCCTCTTCTGTCTCGTATCGAACCAACAACTCAGAAGCAATTTCTTTTCTTTGGGCTTTGTGATCTTCAGTCAGTTCGCGAGGAACAAACCGTGAACACACTTTTGAGTATCCCAGTTGCTAAATTATCGTATTCACACTTTCTTCACTAATTCCTAGCTCCAGTGATAGCTCCTTGTATGTGACGCGTCGATTTGATCGAATGATGTGCTGTTAGCACGTTGCACAGTGTGAGATGTCACAGCCGATGCCGTGCGACCGCTGCGTGGCTCATCATCGAGGCTGGCTCTCCCTCTCTCCGATGATCTTACACGTTTAGACCAGCGTCCAACTGTGCTTCGATCAACAACAGCATCTCCGTAAACGTTATGTAGACGTTTGTGAATATTTGCAACTGTTTCCTTCTTTGCGGTTAAGAACTCGATAACAGCTCTCTGTTTACGACGCACATCACTGTCAGACGCCATTTTCGAAACTGCGTTAACCATCGGGTTTATACAAGGGTGTTTAAAAGCGGTTTTATACAAGGAGGGGAGGTTCAAACTGGAAAAATCCGGTTATGTGAAGCGCAGAAAGTTCAAACTTACGGCCCAAAAGACATTTCAGCCCCATGGCCTATTATTTAGGTAAGAAAAAAGGGAGGGGCAAAATAAAGGGTGTTCGGAAAGTCACTGTGCACTTATATTTATTTAATAGCATACAATAGTATAACATTGCATATATGATAGAGGTTATGGATGGGACCATCAGAACTTATAAAAGGTGTTGAAAACTAAAAAAATAATAAATAAAAAAATATAAAAAAATAAATATAAAAATATAAAAAAACATTAATTATATAAGTGCACAGTGACTTTCCGAACACCCTGTATATTGAGTGCCCCTCGTACAATTGGTCTGAAGGTAATAATATGAAATTTAACACTGAGAAATTTCAACTGTTAAGGTACGGAAGAAGGGAGGACCTAAAATCAATGGCATACTATACCTGAAAGGGCCAGGAAATAGAGAGAAATTCTAAAGCAAAAGAGCTAGGACTTGTAATGACTGATGACGCGAAATTTGAAACACAAAATAAGGAAGGGATACGAATATAATGATTCCTCTATTGAAAACTGATCATATCCAAGTTGGAGTATTGCCTGAGGTAATACGAGTATGACTGTGATTGATATAGGTAAATTTGTGCTGCCTTGAGGAGGAACACAAACTTGCGGTGCATCTTGCTCCTAAAGAATCATGCACTTGCATTGATAATAACTGGAGGGGTCTGCAATGCAAACTAACGAAAATTGCGGAAACACGAATATGGATTTGGCTGTTGTTTGGACTGGGCTAACACGGAGCATTGTTGCTTTCAGTAGTGATGAACCACGTACGGAACCTCGTCAGTACATTGATCCCCCTATGCTTGGCAATGCTGCGCGCGAGCCGCTCGCACCTGAAATTGGCGTATGGGCGGAATGATGATCAATGTGAAAAAATGGTAAACTTTTATCCTTCCACTTTAGCTGTGAACGCATCGAAATTAATTAAATTATATATACAGGGTGGGCGGAAAGTAGCTCCCTAATTTAAATTACATATAAATTATGTATAAATTGTGATTGTATTGTTATATTGTTATGGTGTGTTCTCTAAAGTGGTACAATTGTAACGTTCATTTTTTTTTTTCATTTCAGATTGAAGGGTAACATGGCTGAGCGTTTAACACTGCAGGAGCGTGCCCAGTTGGCGGCACGGTACGAAGTTTGGCAATCTGTCGTTCGAGTTCAAAGATGGTGGCGGGCCATTCACGGACCACGTGCCCAAGTGGACCCGAAAACAATCAAGAACTGCCACTCGAAGCTCATGACCACGGGGTCTGTGGCAGATGTTCGAAGATGTGGTCGCCCTTCGACATCCAGGGCCCAGGAGACGTGCAGGCAGTTCAGGAAATGTTCGCACGGAGTCCACGAAAGTCAACTCGCCAGGCAGCTCGGGAAAGTGGACTCTCCCGCTACTCAGTGCGAACTGTGCTGAAGAAGGAGCTGAACTGGCGTGCGTGGAAGCCGCATTACTGCCAATCTCTCTCGGACGAGGACTGCGACATTCGCATGGAGTTCGGGGAAATCATGCTGGCTTGGCATGAAGACTGGCCCCATCTCTTCCGCAAATCCTCTGGAGCGACGAGGCGGTGTTCCACGGGAGGCTTTGTCACCGCCACAATTGCCACTACTGGGCAGGAAAGGATCCCATGGTTACCGCTGAAAAACGGCAGAATCGGTTCAGTGTAACGTGTGTGTGGTATGACCTCAGATCAGGTTGTGGGCCCGTTCCTTCTGCGCAACACCATGAAGCTGAGCGGTACCTTGCTATGTTTGCGAAACGAGGTCTGGCCGGTTGTCAGCACATGGGAGAACATCGACGATCTGATATTATGCAAGATGGCGCCCCTCCGCACTTCGCTCTTGTTGTCTGTGAGTGGCTAGATGCCCACTTCCTGGGCGTTGGATGGGTCGTCGTGGTCCACCATCAATGGCCAGCCAGGAGCCCCGACTTGACACTGTGCGACTTCTTTCTTTGGGGTGGGTAAAGGAAGAAGTCTACCGCAACAAACCGAGGACATTGGAAGAACTGGAGGACCGAATTCGGGAAGTCATGTCCTCCATCCCGCCGGAGTTCCTGCTAAAGTCAGTGGACGCCATTCCTGGGCGGCTCCAGAAGCTGGTGGAAAGAGTTGGAGCCCACATTGAATTTTAGAGAAAACCTACCATGTATGCCTACTTTCATATTATTTCTTCTGAAATAAATGGATAATATACGTATTTTTTACCAATCCAAAATAGGGAGCTACTTTCCGCCCACCCTGTATATATATATATAAATTATATGTTTGATGACATCTTTTCGTAAATGTTCGATTGGGTTCAAATTGGGGATTGCGAAGATCAGAGCAGGATTTTGGGGACATTATTGCGGAACCACATTTTTGCAGGCTGGGGAGTGTGTTTAGGATCGTTTTCGTGCTGAAATATCCGGTGACTGGCAAATGAATGACGAACAGCGAGTAACGTGTGTTCAAGAATTTCAATATATTTAAGAGGGATCCATGGTTTCCTTGTATGCGGCAAATTAGTCCTGGGACATCAACTGAAAAACATGCTCGCACCATAATCGTTCTCACTCGGCCGCTCTTTGTCATAAATGTGGGTGGAATTCTTCCTCTGGAGTCTGGACGATGGCGAACAAATACCTACTTAAGTCTTTTTAGTTACTGATTCTGAAAATATGTGACAATTGTTCAATATTCAAATGGTTTTTGCAATTTTGTGAATTAAAATCCCCTTACGATTTTTGACGCACCTATACTTTTTTTCATGCAGGAAGGAGGGGCCAAGGGCGAGCGCCCGCAAAAATTGCCCTCCCATGGAAGGAGAAGAAGAGAGCCGAAGTCAAGGTTCTTAAAAACGATGCGTGTTTTTACCTTTAAAAAGACTGTGTAGTGAGTAAAATGCATGTACGTGTAGTGAAGAATAGAGGGAGAAGTGTGTGTTTGAGAGCAGGGTAGATGAGACACGGAAAAAGATCACAACCTTTCAAATGTTCCGCGCGATGATTCCTCATTTCGCGAAGGTCAAGCTTATCGTCCCTCCTCTCGAGTTGGCCTGGTGAAGTAGAGAGTTAGTTTCTTGTACTCTCCACCTCACATAGCCAGGTACGCCCGGCTCATCTGGGATTGTTCTGAGCCAGGCGTCTAATATTTTTTTGAAGATATCCACCGCAACACCACTCGTGTTCTTTAGTTCCTTGGGCAGCTGGTTAAACAGTCTTGGTCCTCTCACAACAAAACTATTTTCTTTCAGGGTTAAGGATGTTCCCTGTCTCGCCTTTAATTTGGGAACACGACACGGTCTTCCTTTTCTACTTTCCACCGTTGTTTGGGGTTACAGGGTTCAGAGTAAGATTAGGGACTATATATATATATATATATATATATATATATAATATATATATATATACTTGTATGTAGCTCATAGGTATAGCAAACCCGCTAAACTTTATTTTTGTATTAAAACCTGTTCGAAACGTTTCGCATGACTACCGTTGACACTGCGGGACTACAAACCGCATGGATTTCATATTTAACGTCTCAAGCGCTAATAAGACCGAACGCACGAGTACATTTCCTAATAACTTAATCTATGGGAGAAAAACAAGTAGGATTTCTCAATATTATCTTCGTACATAACGGAATGATAAATATATACATAAGTACGATATCAAATGCTTTTTAAAACGTTCATCCAAGCCTTTTTTTTCCCCACTATTTGCAACACTAATTTTTATTATTATTAATATATATATATACACAGTATATATATAAAATCAAGCGACAGATGTTCAGCGCAAACCATGAATATAATCCAAATTCCGAATATAGTTTAATATTTTTACTAATATTTAATCACCTTTTTTTTATTATTATATTCGTCTTTATACATTTCTATGCTTTGTTAAACACGATTATAAAAAATGTTTTCAGCAACATTTTGACGATATTTTTACGATAATAAAACTCGAAATTATATATATATATATATATATATATATATATATATATATATATATATATATATATATACACAGCCATCACCCGATATTCCTCGCGGCCACTCTCCCGAGCACCAATCAGTGGACATACACAACGCGTGACATCCCCCATCCTCAGAGTAACGGTGACCACTCACCTTCATCCTCTCCTTATTCAGTAAATTTTTCGCTCACCAATCATTATATAATCCTGTTTAGAATGGCACGGAAATGGGTAACCGATTTCTACAGTTTTGCAAGGTTTGCAACAATACAACCGATGAATCGAGGGCAAGTAGATGTGATCTTTGTCAAATTTTCTTTGATTTTAACTGCCTGAATTGGAAAGCTGAAGCCATCACTCTTACAGCAAGTGCCAAATAATTTAATGGAGTAAAATGTTTCTGTGAAAGATGTATACCGAAAATAAACTCGTTTATGGTTTATAAAACACAAAAGATACTGAGGAAGTGGCGAAAGAGAATATAAATAATGAGCAGAAAGAAACGAGAAAGATGAAGTGAAGCATATACAAACAGATACAAAGCAGGTACCGACACACAAAGAGAGCGAAAAAATTATTGTAACAAAAGCACAAAAAACGCATGTAGATCAGTTGGAGAACACTAGTGAATAAAGTAAATAACGACAAAGTGGGAAATCACAATCACTGAGGTTATTTCCGAAAAAGGAAATGAAACAAACAACAAAAACAAAGTCCTCGGGTGGTGATATGAAAAGAACTGTATGCATATACTGTACTATGCAAAGGGCTTTTGCAGATATAAGGAAGGATAGTGTATATATGAGGACCCCACCATATATACAATTTATATTATAATAATGGTCACTGGAAATTTGGCGACAGCTGCCTTATCGTTCTAGAAGAGGCGTGAATCGCATATATATATATATATATAACCTTTGACAACATACCACGAGCTGACAAAACAAAGACGAAAAGGTGGCTGTGCTATATACATACGTGAGAGCCATATGACAGAGTAAATGAAACGTCTACGTGGAGCTCTTCACAGTAAAAATTGAAAAACAACGTGATACTATAGTATAGATGACTATTATAGTCATCCATAGATCTCCGAACACTCCAACTGGAAAATTCTCTAAAGCCATTGCCGACATCGGAAACCTAATAAAGTCCTTTAAACACCCCATCGCCGAATATAATATTCTGCAGTGATTTGTATTTTATAAATGGGAAATTAAAAAGAATGGGAAGAAATGTATATATACACCAGAACAAGTGGGATACAAGAGAAGACTAGGAGCAAGAAAAAATGTTGATAGCTCAAACAAATGAATTTATGTTAACACAACAGATGACAGATAACACCAGAAAAAATAGCTGCTTGGATCTGATATTCACGACGACCACCATCTTAATCAATGATATAAAAAAACATAACAAACATCTCAGACCACAACATTATCGAGGTATATGGCTAGAGCACTAAAAGAAAATACTCGTACTAAAGAAAGAAGCAAACTTGAGATTTTTAATCTAAACTCTAAAACTATAAATTGGGAAGAAATCAGATACCACATAGCACAAATACAGTGGGAAAACAGTCTTAGAGGATAAAATAACCGAAGAAATGCTATAACCTTGGAAAGAAAAAAGGACGCTGGAAAACTTAGAAAAATATGTTCCGAAAGTACAGCCAGAAAGAAGGAGAAATTATTTCGAGAGGCATAAGCGAACACTATTCCGCAAGTGAAGGAGAGTAGCCACGAACTTAATTAATTGCACAGACAACAACAAAAATATGATACGAGTAGATTGAAAATTATAGACAGGGAAATACAAGTCCTAATTAGGGGCCATTCAGAGAGAAAAGAGGAAGATGCAGTGAAAAACTAAAGGGTAACCCAAAATACTTCTAGAGCTTCGCGAAAACAAAAACAAAAAATTCATATTGAGAGCCCAATATGAATCAGCTTTCGGTATCGCAAATAGAGACAAAGCAGTAGCTGACAGAAATACCTTTTTTTATTTTGAAGAGGAATTAAATGGAGAATGCATAATTTTGAATTTAACACAGAAGGTACAGCGAAAGCTGTAGGACAAATGAAATCACATTCAGATGCAAGCCCAGACAAATGGAATGCCTTGCTGATTAAAAACTGTAAAAACGAAATAACGACACCCATTTATTGGATATGGAGAAGATCCCTGGACACGGGGGAAATATCGAGCATACTAAAAAGAGCGACCATTGTTCTTATATATTATATATATAATATATATATATATATATATATATATATATATATAAAGGGGGGAAGGTTTCAAACAGAACTATAGACTGATGCCACTGATATCACATCTCACCAAAATATTTGAAAGAATAGTCAGAGAGAAAATATAAGACAGTTTGGAGACACAGGAAAAATTTATTGAGAACCTGCACGGATTCCGATGAGGAAGATCGTGTCTATCACAACTATAGAGCGCTATAAGATAACAATATCTAGATGCAACTGAGAGCAATGATAACCAAGATGTAATATACACACATTTTACTAATGCATTCGATAAGTGTGATCATGACACAAAAGCACATAAAATGAAACATGGTAATAACAGGCAAAGTGGAAATTGGATCTACAACTTCCTCAGGGAACGGCAGCAAGCCGTAAAAATCCAAACTACATCATCATTAAAATCGGAAGTACGCAGCTCAGTTCCACAAAGAACAGTATTAACCCCACTCCTATTCATTATCATGCTGACAGACATAGACAATGAAGTGGACGACAAAAATATAGTAACATCTTTTGCTGATGATACAAAGATCAGCAGAAAATTGCATGCAGAAGAGATGGAAGCCCTACAGAGGGACACAAACAGAATATACAAATGACCAGAAGACAATAATATGAATTTTAACACCGAGAAATTTCAGCTCTTGTGATATGGAAGAAATGAGGAACTTAGACAGCATACTATGCCCCAGATGGACAGGAAGTTCAGAGAAGCACAAAAGCAAAAGACTTGGGGGGTAATAATGACCGATGATACAAAATTTGAAACATAATCAGATAACAACAAAGTAAAACGAGTTACGGGACAGCCTCTGAGAACCTTCAAAAGAAGAGATGGGAAGGTAATGATTACCTTGCTGAAAACACTGATCACACCAAAATTGAATACTGCTGTCATGACCTTCCGATACAAGAAGAATTAATAAACTAGTAGTAGTCCAGAGAAATTTCACAGGCAGGCTTGATGGCTGCAAAGAACTCAACTACTAGAAAAAATTACGTAAATTAAATCTATATTCACTGGAGAGAGAGAGAGAGAGAGAGAGAGAGAGAGAGAGAGAGAGAGAGAGAGAGAGAGAGAGAGAGAGAGAGAGAGAGAGAGAGAGAGAGAGAGAGAGAGAGAGAGAGAGAGAGAGAGAGAGAGAGAGAGAGAGAGAGAGTTACAAGGAAAAGAAGTACCTCAAAAGGCCTTGCGGCCCATACCGAGGTGGTACCAATGGCAACGGGCGCCAGGGAAAAATGTATACACCCTCAAATAGTGTGCAAGATTCGGTCTAACCTTTTCTTGAACAGATCCACAGAAGAACTGTTCACAACTTCTGAAGGTAACCTGTTCCACGTGTCACAGATCTTATACGTAAAGTAATTCCCACATACACTAGTCCTAAACCGTTTCAAATCCAACTTCCAACCATTGTTGCGAGTTGGGTTATCATTTAAACTAAAATGCTTCTAAAATCGACAATGTTGAACCGCGTAAGAACTTGAAAACCTCGATGAGTTGACCGCGCAGCCTTCGAGTTTCAGCGAAAACAAATTCAGGGCGCGTAAGCGTCGATTGTAGCCCATATGACTAACGGAAGGGATTAACTTTATGACCCTCGCCTGGACTCGCTCCAAGCTATCAATATCTTTCCTGAGGGTGGGCGACCAGCACTGCACAGCATACTCCAGGTGCGGCCGAACCAGAGAATTGTACAGAAAGAGCACACTCTCCTTGTTCCGAAATCGAAATTGCCTCCTGATATAACCCAACAGCTTCTGGGCTTTCTTTTCCACCTCTACGCACTGTTTGGTAAACTTAAGGTCGCTGCTAATTAGCACCCAAGTCCTTTTCCAAATCAGTGGCCTCGATATTACTCCGCAACATACCGTAGTCCGACTTGGGATTGACGTAGCCAATGTGCATGACCTTGCATTTACCCAAGTTAAACGGCATTTGCCATTTTTCGGACCACTCTCCTATCGTACGTAGGTCCGCACGCAGTTGCTCGATCGCCTCTGGCGTCCCAACATTGGCCTCAAGCTTCGTGTCATCATCATCAGCGAATTTGGCGATCCGACTGACGATGCCACCGTCGATATCATTTATGTAAATGATAAACAACAGTGGCCCCAAAACGGAACCCTGAGGAACCCCGCTAGTGACCGAGAGAGAGAGAGAGAGAGAGAGAGAGAGAGAGAGAGAGAGAGAGAGAGAGAGAGAGAGAGAGAGAGAGAACCATGATTTACATGTGGAAAATTATCGAAAAACTGGTACCTAGCCTCAAATTAAACCCAATTAACATCCAAACAGCACTGGAAAATAGGAAAGGTAGAATGTGTAGTGCTCCCAAACTAAAGGGCTGACAAGGGACACCGTCAACACTGAAGGAAAATAGCTTCGTTGTCAGGGGCCAAGACTTTTTAACCAGCTTCCAAAGGACCTCAGAAATGTCACAGGGGTCAAAGTTGAAATCTTCAAAAGAAGACGAGATGCCTGGCTATGTGCAATGAAGAACGCAACTCACTCCTCCATCAGACCAGGCCAAGAGTTGGGGTCACGAGCTTGACTTTCGTGCGGAGAGAGACCGACGCACGGAACTTTTACCAACTTTAACCAGGTTCACATATTATATAAAATCACTTAAAATAATTACATAAAAAAACCTTATACTTCATCATCTTAAAAGAAATATTCTTCACTCGTCCTTTACGTATTAAAATTTTAATTATATATCTGTTCAACCATAAAATTTTTATTAGTGAAAAAGGAGAAAAAAAAAGTGTTTGCAAATATTTCTTTTTTTTACAATGATCTTGTTAAAAAAAAAAAAAAAAAAAAAAAAAGCCAACCTTCAGAGCAAAAGTTACATAAAAGTAATCCCGCTAAATGCTTTATATTTTCATATACGAATTTTATTGGTATACACCAAAATTTAAGTAGGAGATAAAATTTTAAATGACCAAAAAATGTTTAATAAATTTTTAATAAAAGAAAAACATGATGCTTGAAAATTTTGAAAAGGTCATTTCAATTAAAAAAAAAAAGAAGTCACTCGGGTCAGTGGTACGTAAAGAAGTTAAATTTGGACATCAGCTCACAAACTATGTCCTTACACAGTTTCAATTGACTCAACAAAGAACTTCTGAATATCTGAAACCAATTATTTCAATGACTATGCAAAATTTGGAAACGTGGTCTTTCGGGAGTTGAAACCCATGACGGTAGAAGCATGCATGGATTAACTTGACCACTTAACCTAAAATTAAATCAGTGCAAGGTAGATAAGTCTTGTCTTGTCTTGTTGATACATAAAAAAAATGAAACTCTGACGTCGAGACACTGTTGTTAAAAGTGCCTTTTATATATATATATATATATATAATATATATATATATATTATATTTTTTTTTTAAACTGCAAACAACACACAGTATAATTAATGTAAAGAACGACGCTTGTATAGAAGAACGTTCCGCACAAGATGAGGAGGGAGAACGAACAAATGAAAAATGAGGTAACCACCCGGGAATCGAACCCGGGATCTTCCGATTGCCGGTCAGATATGCTATCCACTACACCATTGTTTCTGCTCGTATGTAGGAGAATTACGACTTCTGATCAATCGAGGCCCTGGGTAGTGGATAGCATATCTGACCGGCAATCGGAAGATCCCGGTTCGATTCCCGGGTGGTTACCTCTTTTTCATTTGTTCGTTCTCCCTCCTCATCTTGTGCGGAACGTTCTTCTATACAAGCGTCGTTCTTTATATATATATATATATATATATATATATATATATATATTATATATATATATATATAATATATATATTATCCGCAATTATAATGCATACGATTTTGATTGAAGAATTAAAATATATGAAAATGACTACAACTGAAAACAAAGACTTCCCTGAACCTTCTTCTATACATATAAATATTATCTTCTATTGTCTCAATAATTAAGAAAAAGAAGTTTTGAACACCATTTCTTCTATCTAAAGAAGTTATGTATCATTAAAAGAAGTTATTATACGATATGACAAGAAGCTTTGATACCCAAAAGAAGGAAAAACTTAGAATGCATCAATCAAAAAAGAAGTTTCAAATTCTAAATTTAGAAGGTTTTTTGCGAATGCAATTATATAATATGACTTTCGTATTTAAACACAAAAAAGTGTGTGTGTGTGTGTGTGTGTGTGTGTGTCCCTTCAATTAATTTATGAAAGTGCAATTTGTTTTCCTTAACAAAAAAAACAAAAGCAACTTTTTATTTTAAATATTTTATTAATTACAAAAATAACTATATTTGAACAAAAATACTTTAAATTAAATAACTAAAATTCAAAACTATAAATTAAAATAGAAAACTTTTTTTTTTCGTTAATAACTGAAATAAAAAAAAAAAGTGAACCCATTAAAAATCATAAAAAAAAAATCTAAAACGCATTAGTCAGCCATCAAAACAAGCCATGAATATAAAACAGAAAACGGGTCTATGTAAATTATACATAAGAGTATATAAAAATACATATTGAATACATCTTATCCCCTGTATTGCATTGCCGCCTAGATACGTAAATTTAACATTAATTAACATTTCCTCTTCTCTGCGAAGTCATTTAATTCGGTATTCACAGTCCATTAAATTAATAAACACATTAAAAAAGAACGCAACAAATCCCGTTTAGAAAAAATACCCCCAAAACCTCCTCCCCAGCTTTTAAGCACAAACAATACGATATAAATTGAAAGTTTTTCCATGCATTCAACCACTCATATATATATATATTACGCGCGAATACTCCATTACTAAAAATAAATAAATAAATAAATATGCAAACTGAATTCTACACACATGTCCTACACAACAAATTATCATTATATATGATATAAAAACGAAAAATTCTTTAAAACAAAATAACAATACGACAGCCATTACAGTATATATATATATATATATTATATATATATATATATATACAGACGCACCAAGGCGATTATACACATGATAATGATGATGATTGGACTATGCTTATAATAAAACTTCAAAACCTGTAAAACTGACTGTTGCACATAAATTAAATTTTTTCCCCGTGAAGCTTTTCAAAAACTCGAACCATGATACTATTAATCGCTCGGATTGGAACTTGGCTCTCAAAGGATGAATCCCATTAGGCTGTCCGCTCTCCCGTTTTTACATTAAGCCTTTTTTATCTGTCCTTCTCTTAATGGTTCAGTGTTTATAAAGCAAAGGAGAACTGAACAGGACTTAGCGCGACAGGATTATTATAAGTAATTGCTCTCTCTACCTTCTTCAGCCTTTTTTGTTTAAAGCTATAAAAATACTTCCCTTTTTCTTGTATAGGGTAATGATCCATGCGCCTGTGTGTGTGTGTGTGTGTGTGTGTGTGTATTAAGGAGGTAAACCGAGAAGTTAATTTCTTGAATTACGATTTCTAGCTTATTTTCTCTTTTAAATAATGTAAAGTTACTATTTCATTATGAATTCCATATATATATATATATATATTATATTATATATATATATATATACATATATGTGTGTAAAGAACGACGCTTGTGTAGAAGAACGTTCCGCACAAGATGAGGAGGGAGAACGAACAAATGAAAAATGAGGTAACCACCCGGGAATCGAACCCGGGATCTTCCGATTGCCGGTCAGATATGCTATCCACTACACCATGGGCCTCGATCAATCAGAAGTCGTAATTCTCCTACATACGAGCAGAAACCAATGCCCTGAGGGGGCACCTTCGCATGCCGTACATATATATACATTTTAACTGCAAACAACACACAGTATAATTAATGTAAAGAACGACGCTTGTGTAGAAGAACGTTCCGTACAAATGAGGAGAATTACGACTTCTGATTGATCGAGGCCCATGGTGTGGTGGATAGCATATCTGACCGGCAATCGGAAGATCCGGTGGTTACCTCATTTTTCATTTGTTCGTTCTCCCTCCTCATCTTGTGCGGAACGTTCTTCTACACAAGCGTCGTTCTTTACATTAATTATACTGTGTGTTGTTTGCAGTTAAAAAAAAAAAATATATATATATTATATATATATATATATATATATATATATATTTGAATAACAAAATAAAATAGTTATCATAAAACGTAACAAAAAATAATGAGAATGAGGCGGGGTATAAACGAGAAGAATGTTTATTTTAGTATTGGGTATTGAGAAGACAAAGGCTTCAAAATGGAGGTCGTTCGTCGTCTCGTGCATAATTTTTTGGCCACTCGAATTCGCTTTGTGTACTTTAAAAACTATTCAGCGTGAGTACTTTCTTTACAACGTGATATGAAACTATACCATATTTTACTGAAGAGGACGTAGATGGTACAGTCGTAACTTAAAACTTTTCCCAACTCTCTCAGAAAGTCCAAGGATGCCTTTTTTTTTTTACAATAAAAAGTCACTATAAGAACGGACAGAGAAAGGAGACGTGGTACGTAGGAAGTACCGATGTCACCCAGCGTTTCCTGAAAACGATCGGGGAAAGGACATTGGGGTTTTCATTGCGTAATGATAAAAAAAAGGTGGGGGGGGGGGGACTGCCAGCGATGACCCAAAAACGTAAAGCCTCAAAAGTGACAAAACTAACTATATTTTCGTGTAAATTTAAAATTAATGTTTGATCTAACTTCTCTTTACTGCATATATATATATATATATATATATATATATTATATATATATATATATATATTACGCTTCATTTGTCATTCATAAAATGAATACTAGACTCCTAAGACTCTTAACCCAATATACTGTTCTTCAATCTTATCTTCTGTCAGCAGTAACTGACGGAAGAAGAGCCCTGTCTATTCTATAGTTTACTACCATTACTACTGACTAGTACTATCAATAATAAATTTGGGGACTAGTATGTTTCATGGACTGCTCTCGATTTTCTTACGAAATTGCAAACAAGGGCAGTCGATGACCCTGATTTTGTTTCCGCAATCGGTTTTCTTGAGAAATGATAAAGAAAAATGTTATTGGATATTGAATAAATTTATTTACTGAAACGACGCAATACACTCCAACATCTTTTTGAATAAGTCCGAGCTGGTGTGGCGCTTACGCCATACAAATTCACAAAAATGACAAGAATTAGTGCGATATCTTGCAAAAAACATAGTATAAGAAACTCGATTAGGTCAGGTTAGGTTAGGTTTCTCAAGAAAACCGATTGTAGAAACAAAATCAGGGTCATCGACTGCCCTTGTTTGCAATTTCGTAGGAAAATCGAGAGCAGTCCATAAAACATACTAGGTCCTAAATTTGCGTGTGAAAGCTTTGCAACTTCACAAGTACAGTCATTTCAGGAGAGTTTACAGTATTCTTTATTTTCACTCATTTTTGTTTTCTTTTCTAACTTTTTTGTTGGGTTTAGAACAGAGTGGACCTTATGTAACTTCTGTAACTAAGCTATTATTATCATGTCACTGGAAATGTCTCTAAAACAATACCAATATTTCTTGTTTATATTGCGTGAATTTAACCTTCGTAAGTCCTTACAATTTTTTTATTCAGTGCTTTTAAAGAAAAACCTAAAAATTCAACATTATTTAGTTAGTTCTGAGTAAATTTTTCCTAGGTTCGATCTCATCCTCAGCATTTAATTTTGTTTTGTTTCTCTGTACTTGCTGAAATTTCCTTTTCACCCGTTCTGTGTGATTCATACTTTGTAACACTCATTCACGGATGACATTCCTTAATAATCGTTCATTTAATATTTCATTAAAAATGTGTAGTGAATATAAATAGAAAAATACACTTTTATATAAAACATATGAAATAAGTTGTGTTTAATTAGTACTCGTATTTTTATTACGTATCTTTTAACAATTAAAAAATTTAAAAAATGTGACAAACAAGGAAAAATCTGAAAAAAAAAAAAAAGGGAAAAAAAAAAAAAAAAAAAAAAAAACGGTGACACCATGGTAGCCCTGAAAATAATTTAAATTTCTTAACAAAACTCTATCAATGTTGGTACGCATGAAGAGAATTCAATCGGATATTTTAATCTACCACCACAAGCAGTCAAAAGAGGAACAAACTACTTTGACGCCCTGCAATTTTTAAATATCTTTCTCATTATTTAATTTTTAACACACTGCAAAAACTGTTAGTCATCGACTGTCAGCTTTTCTCTTTTGTTTTGAAATTAATATTTTTTTTTAAATCTGCTCTGCGCATGCGCTGGATTTGTTTATATCAGTCCAAATCTTGTACTTTATACAGATAGATATGCGGGTTGTTTGCTACATTGAAATTACTTTAAAGCAAGTTGATTACGCCTTATATTATAACTAGTTAACTAATGTTACAAAATTTTGTGTATAAAGAAAGGTTTAATAGTTGAAAAGATAAATTCTGAAATGATAAATACCGTTTGGTGCTAAATTACTTCGAATCTAAGTTTGCGTGAATTTATGTTATTGCGTATTAAGAGTTCCTTAATTCTATATTTAGGTTTCCCTCAAAGTATGTAATGTAATACCAGGGTTTAAGGGTTGTTTAACCTCTTTCATAACGGCAAAGATCACGTAACGGATGATCTGAACTCTCTAAGGGTCGCGCCATCATCTGAATGCGGAAGACGGCCACTCATTCAACTATTGAATAGACCCAACGTCGCTTAACTTTAGCTGATCTAACGAGAAGCGGTGTTTCGACGTAGCCACGACGTAGCTCGTCAAACAATACTGTACCTAATAAACTTTTTAGATGTAATTAAATTTGTGTTGCAATATTTTCAAAAGTTTTCTTCCTGACATGGACTCCTCATTTCGTAAATAAGGTTTTACAATTTAATGCCTACTTTTCATTTTGTATCATTCATCATACATACAACAGTACATCGGTCATCGTATGATTGTATCAAACATGAAAAATCTCTAAACATGTTCAAAAGTAAATTGGAATTGAAAGCGTCTTAAACGTATTTAAAAAAATGTTAAACAAATCGGCGCATGTTTAAAAACTTTTAACGAACCATTTTCACACAGTACAGCCTTATCTTATGGATCAGCAATTAACGTAACAATATATAGTGAAGGTGTTGCACACTTGTGAAACGTTATTTAATGATATTTAAGCACTAACTTTATACCTCCTGGTGCTACATACGATCTGAGGACAGAGATCTATACAGGTTCAGGGTCTATAGACCCTGGATAGCAAGTACTATATATATATATATATTGAGCATTACGTAAATTACGTGAACTGCAGCATTCAAGTAGATACTAAATATCTGCAAATTCGAAGAAGAAATTTATTTGATCTTTCGATCAGTGACGTAAATATTTCCTTCATTAACACATTCACCGCTAGCACTTTTTAAGAAGGCAACCAGACACCGCCAGCATTTTTGCAAGTTTTTACTCGACTACAAGGTCTCACCCAAAATTTAAACAAAAATTTAAAACTAAAGATATCTCAACAAAATATAACAAAATAAAGCTTATAATGTATACGGTCAAGACGAGATTTCTCGTCTTTGGCGAGTAATGTGTTAAAAGATAGAACATTTTTACATCGCGGAAACCAAAAATTCTTATTCCCGCGAGGAAACTTATAGAATAAAGAATTTTCAATCGTAATGACGGAAATTCGCATTTCGTTGTTGTATGGTTGACGAAAACCCAAATAAATACTCATTTTTGTTATACAACGGACATTAAGTTGTAGTTTTAAAAGGTTATGCAATTGATAAAATATCTCCATGCGAGTATGTTGCGTGTCACTTCTCTATAGGAAGAAACTTCTTGTTTTACCATTAACCATTTAACGCCGACCGTTGCCTTATGGCAACATGAGCTTCACAATCGATTTTGAGCCTCACGATCTGAATATTAGAGGTTATTTTGGCTTGAACATGAAAAAAAATTTTAAATAAAAATTTCATAATTCAGGCATGAAAGGGTTTAAATAACAGACGTGAATTGAAAGCACATTTTGTTGTTGGTGATCAATGTACGAATTAATAATATTTGTTTTTAACTACGTACGGATGAAGCATCCTATCTGTATCCTCTTTCATTCGGTACAATGATTAATAGTGACGCTTGTTTCCCGTACTTCATGGCTCAATCGTGCCATTTAGCACTACTTGTACCGTCTCATTGGATAGTATTTAGAAATGAGATTTTTTTTTAGTGATGATCAGCTCTCATCATGGAGGTAGTTTCATCTTTCTGCCGTATGGCTCGCAGACTGGGTACCTTGTCTCGGCCATTAGCTTTAAAGGACGTAGATTCTTCCATAGAAATTGCTCTCCAATGTCGCTATACAAGCAGAAATTGAGAGAGATTTATAGGCGTAATGTTATAATAATGTTTCAGACCAACAAAGACCCTAGGATCCACTCATGGCTGGTCTACCTAACCGTGTTTGTAATTGCGTTACACCATCATCGAAATTCTTGCATTTTAAAAATACTTTTTAGCATTTGGAAATAACTGACGAGAGAATATTTGTCCAAACAGGGAGACTTTACTGATTAAAAGGCTAATAATAATAATTGATCAATGAATAATGTTTATACAGTGCCGTTAAGTGAATTTTATCATTTACAAAAATTTGAATGAAGGCAATAAAACGGTAATAAGAAATAGATTTATTAGAAACAAACTTTTGACCAATTTTATAAGGTATTCATCATTCGACCTTGGAGATGATTTTAGGAAAAGCCGAAAACATACATGTACTTCCAATATATCTACTTACTGGCCGTATTCCCTCCGCTATTATTAACTAATTTACATAAGCACTGTGTATATCCTTCAGTGAATAATAAAAATAAGATACAAATTAATATTTTTAGTATAAGAAACATTAATTTCATCGAATACACACAATTAATTAAGTCTTTCGCTTTATAACTCCAATAAAAATTTCTTATCCTTAAAATATTAATAATGCTCAAACCGCAATAATTGTATCAACATTAAACTTACCATATTAACAACTCTTATAATGAACAAGCAAACCACGTCATTAACCTATGATTATACGCTATAATCACCGATGATAAAACCTTTATTTCTTATACACATTATATACCGCGCTCATAATCTCTTTCCCACAGACGGGCAAACGTTATATGGCGATGTTTTTATGCCGATGCAAGACGAATGACGCGATTACTCAGTTTGAGAAATTTGTTTATCCCCCGCGATTAATAACACTCGCAAAATAACAGAGATTACAGGTGCGATAATGCGAAGATCGCTCTTACTGAGGCTTTGATTAATTCCTGATATTAATATCAATTTTCCCTCGCGATATACGAACAGATTGGATTCACAATTTTTTTTTTATATATGATTTTACATATTAAAAGTTTCATATATTTATTTTATTCAATTTTACTTAAAAGGTTAAAATAACTTCCGTCATTATACTCTGGAGTTTTATTGCTAATTATTAAAAAATATATTTGAATGATATATATATATACACACCACCTCAATGAAGGAAAAAAAGACCTCCAAATACATGTTTAATTACGTCCCTTGAAAGCATTTGCATAACGTGATGTTTTGCGATATTAGTGGATGTTGGGCGATGTTTTGCCCTTCGAAGGATGCTCAAACGACACGTTCCTCCTACGACATTTTGGACATGCCAAGACACGTTAATGGTCTCCGTCATTTTCTAGACATCATTTGCATCCTCAAGCGGTCAATATTGCATCTTGATTAAGCCCATCATGCAGGAAATGTGCCCGTCTTAATGATGCCAAAATAAATAATACTAATTTCCACATTTTTACAACTCTCTCTCTCATATATATATATATATATATATATATATATTATATTATATATATATATATATTTGACAAAAGTAAATAGACACCACGATCATTGTCTTCAAGAACAAATAGCAAAGCTCATTAATGGAATGCCACAACTTACGTCAGCTTTAAATAAAGAAAAGGGGAAAGCACCGCTATTCTAAAAATATTTATTCAATAAATCTATTATTATTTACCGACTTTTATTATCAAACCAAAAATTATGAAAAAGCCATTCGTCAACCCTATATTGCATATACAGTGTATATATAGGGTGGTGTTGTAGTGGTTAACGTCGCTGACCACGAATCCATCGGTCCCAGGATGGAGACCCGGTGACGGCAGCCGGCACGCGGCAAAAACTCAGCTGTTCATCCTTCCACACAATAAAAAAAGTGGTTGGTCGATAAATGGGTACCCAGGGTGGCCTAGACGCTGGGCTGCTGGGGCGTGGTTCGGATTCCACGTTAAACTGTAGGTCTAAGGTGGAGTGAAAAGTTTGACCTTCGTCAGAATGAACAATTCGGACGGAAGCTAACCAAAGGTGTTATATATATAATATATATATATATATATATATATATATATATATATATGGGAATGAACTCAGAATGGTTCCCTGAGTTTTTTATGATACACACAGACCGTGCATGGAACAAGGAACTCTTCTGGGATAATTAAATCCACTATAGTCCGAATAAGTAATGGTAAATGACAAATACCATAGTTTTTCTTTTTCATGATGCAAGCCCGACGTGGGCAACGGGTCTCTCGCAAAGAGGTCCCGCTGGATCCTGTCTGCTTTGCAGATAGCTGGTGAGGGAAGCTATATTTATGGGACCTCTTTGCGAGAGACCCGTTGCCGAAGTCGGGCTTGCATCATGAAAAAGAAAAACTATGGTATTTGTCATTTGTCATTATTCGGACTATAGTGGATTTAATTATCCCAGAAGTTCCTTGTTCCATGCACGGTCTGTGTATCATATATATATATATATATGGGACCATTCTGAGTTCATTCCCATATATATATACAGGGTGTCCGAGAATTATCTGTACAATTTTTGGCTGTTATTAAAAGTCAACCATGAAGTGTAGAAATTCCAGTGTTGTCCCATTTTACAGAGAATCTCATTAAGTTTTTTCTGATACCACGTTTTGACAGGTTTTTTAGAAATGTACGCGGTGACAGACATTGATGATTTAAAAGCAAGAATCACAGCTGCTATTGAGCGAATTGATGTGGATATGCTGCAGCGTACATGGCAACATTTGGAGTATCGATTGGATGTTTTGCGAATCACTAATGGTGCACATATCGAATGTTTGTAACAACGTTACTTTAATAAAAGAAACTTTCGAAAATACAGATTCTAAATAATCTTGTTTAAGAATTTTACGTGTGTTATCAAGAATTTTATTAAAATATGAAATTGTACAGATAATGTTCGGACACACTGGAATTTCTAAAAAACTTGTCAAAACTTGGTATCAGAAAAAACTTAATGAGAGTCTCTGTAAAATGGGACAACACTGGAATTTCTACACTTCATGGTTGACTTTTAATAACAGCCAAAAATTGTACAGATAATTCTCGGACACCCTGTATATATATGATGCAAACTAGGCCTGTACAATTAATCGAAAATGTCGATTCAGTAAAAGAATCGAAACCTGACCCGACTTAGAGCTAAAAAATTTCGATTCTTCGATTCGCTAATTGTAACCTGTCGAGACGATAAACTGGCACTACCCCAAAACTATGGAATGTCGAAACCGTGGAAAAACAATTGAAAAAATAAATAAATAAATAAATAAATAAATAAATAAATAAAATATATATATATATATATATATATATATATATATATATATAATTATAACGTTATAAAATAGTTGGATATTTGAGAGATTACGCTTTTATAAAGATCTGAGTGCGCTCAATGCGCATGGTCAGCTTTTGATTTTGTGATGCCACAGAATCACGTGCGCGCGCCTTGCGGTGTGATAAGTTTGGACCAGTTCTTTGGGTTCAGTTGTTTATTACGCTTTTCAGTATGTTGTTGCTGGTGCATGTATGTTGTTCTGTTGGTGCTGGTGCATGTAAATTGTAAAGTATAGGTGAGTGCAGTGCACAGTCGCAGTCGAATCGAATAGAGAATCGAAAACAAGTGGCCGAATCGAATCGAAAATCGAATCGTAATAAAAATATCCGAATCGCACACCCTTAATGCAATCCACAAGGAAAAGGAAAAATTCATTTCACGTGTTTGTGAAATTCATCCCATATATATATATATATATTATTTCACGAAAGTAACACGTGAATAATATTTATGATGAAAAGAACCACGAAGGAAAAGGCGCACCACTCTGTGTTTCCTTTTCCTTCGTGGTTCTTTTCATCATATATATATAATTGTGTGTGTGTGTGTGTGTGTGTGTGTGTGTGTGTGTGTGTACACATTTTGAGGCTGTGAACATGCATAATGTTAATTGGTTCTCATTTTATTACATCATCATTACGAATTTAGCCCATTTGTTTTATTTTAATTATATTATTTTCGAACGAACGTCGAACGTGAAAGGAACAATAATTCTTGCGAAGTTATCCCCTTTTCTTCAGTGGGTTGTAGTGAAGAAGAATGTGACTGATCATCCATGCTCTAATCCTGTTTTCGTGACTTTGCTACTGAAGATTAGTCAGGAGGCTTTGCCTATGCAGGAACTTGCACTCTAACCAATAAAAGTTTCCGTATGATACGAAAGTTTTAATCCGTTTGGTTCTCCGTTAATGTTAAAATAGGTTAAGGAAAGATTCATCTGAAAATTAGGTTCCAAACTGGGGACCGCACAGACACTAACCAGGAACTTGCTGGCTTTTTTTTTCTTTTTACTAAAAAGCTGTACCAAAAAGGGAACCTATATACCGTTGTTATGAGCTCTTTATTATATGAAACTTACAGTAACAAAAAGCTCGCATTTAGGTACCTCGACTTAAAGGCTTTAGGACATTGGTGCACAAACTTTTTTGATGTGAGGGCCAAGCGAAGAAAATAACTAAATGTATTAGCCTACTTACTTTCCATCTCCCTTCACAGTCATAAATTGAGTCACCTTTATATTCTAACTTTTTCATTGAATTGAAAAGACCCGTGGGGCCACTGAAAAGACCCGTGGGGGCCACATTTGGCCCGCGGGCCAGGGTTTGTGCATCACTGCTTTAGGAGCTTTCGTGTACACCCAAAAAAGAGGAAACGGGTTTAAGACTATGTCTGCATTTGAAAACTTCCTTACTCCAGAAACAATTCAACAATATTCATGGTTGTTTAACGTTGTCCATAACGTCAAAAATCACGTGACCGACGGGACCTAGAACTTAATGTGGGATCCGAACCATCTAAGGGTCACTACATCATATGAACTCGGAGAATGATCACATCACCCACCCAACAACTAAACAGACCCAACGTAGCTAACGTCAATGATCTAGCTGGAAACGGTGTTGCGACGTGGCCTTGACGTAGCAGTGGCGTTAATACGTTAACTGCGGCGTCGGATGTTAAAATACTGTACTTCAATTTTCTTATCCTGAAGGTGCCTTAAAGTCTTGTTTATTGGTATTAAGTATAATCATGCCCTTAACGTAGTTTTATTTCAATTTTTAACGACTTCCAACAGATTTTTCGCCAATTTGAAAACCAAATACAGTATACACGCGGTTATCCGTGATTCACTCAAGTGCGAATTGAGTTAACCGTGATTTAATAATTGTGACCATTGTGCACTTATCCGTGGTCATACCAGCACGTTAACCGTGATCTGATCCGCGGCTCGCCTCAGTCAGCGACACTCCGCAGTTCATAGGATACACATTTGCGCTTGCGACTTCGCGCATCTTCACGTCTTGTGTTGAATACAAACTAGTTAACTGTATATTACAGGGACGGATCCAGACCGATCTGACCGATGTACATGCATCGGTCAGAAAAATATGTGCTCCGTTTGCATCAGTCAAATAATTGACCTGTCGGTAACCTTACCTCAGTATCTGAGAGACACTGAGGTTGTTACCGGGTCAATTATTTGACCGACGCAAATGGGGCACATATTTTTCTGACCGATGCATGTGCATCAATCAGATCGGTCTATGGATCCGTCCCCGCATTATACCGTAATAAAATAATACTGTGTGTGGTGGTAGGCAGCAGCGTCTGCACCAGTGCACCAACCAACCACCCACGCGGCAGGGTATACCGAATTAACCGTGATCATGGACCGCTCCTCACTCACGGATAACTGAGTGAGTGCTGTACATTAAAATACATGAAAAAATATAACTAAATACATGAAAAAATATAACTAAGACAGGACGAATGTTTTCGACAAATATTTTATCGTCAAAGTCCGAATTATCAGGAACCAAATCAATAAAGCGATAAAATGTTCTTAATTAAAAGTAAAGTGTTTCTTCAATCCCTATGCAATTAATATCGCCCATATATATATATATTATATATATATATATATATATATATATATATGGGAATGAACTCAGAATGGTTCCCTGAGGTTTTTTATGATACACAGACCGTGCATGGAACAAGGAACTCTTCTAGGAAAAGTAAATCCACTATAGTCCGAATAAGTAATGGTAAATGACAAATACTATAGTTTTTTATTTTTCATGATGTTAGCCCGACGTGGGCAACGGGTCACTCACAAAGAGGTCCGAAAAATATAGCTTCCCTCACCAGCTATCTGCAAAGCAGATAGGATCCAGCTTTGGGACAGGATCTAGGGTTTAAAGCAGCCTAGCCCAGCTACGTTTAGAACCTCAA
Source organism: Bathynomus jamesi (assembly GCA_023014485.1). NCBI lineage: Eukaryota > Metazoa > Arthropoda > Malacostraca > Isopoda > Cirolanidae > Bathynomus > Bathynomus jamesi. The sequence continues at coordinate 146,084 of JAJOZX010005795.1, read as the reverse complement.
TATAAGCAAAAGACTCGCTGCCTTCACGTCAGATTGAATACATCAAAGAAAAAGGGGTAACTATTATATTTTTAGCCAAAAACCAAAACTTAAACCTCAACTGGCAGAATTGAGCATCCACTTTTCAAGGCACATAACATGTCCGTTTCATGATGGGAACCCTAGATCCTGTCCCAAAGCTGGATCCTATCTGCTTTGCAGATAGCTGGTGAGGGAAGCTATATTTTTGGGACATCTTTGTGAGTGACCCGTTGCCCACGTCGGGCTAGCATCATGAAAAAGAAAAAACTATAGTATTTGTCATTTACCATTACTTATTCGGACTATAGTGGATTTAATTTTCCTAGAAGAGTTCCTTGTTCCATGCACGGTCTGTGTGTATCATATATATATATATATATATATATGGTGTTTATAAAGTCCCTATCTATTTCAGTGAAAACGTAGCAAAAGGGTAAAATTCAATAACAATATAATAGAGGGCATACATTTAATGAATACTTAAACATATGATTCTACATGAGCACCATCAGTATCTCTACAGAGTTCGAATATGTCAGCAGCATTGCGGAACACATTTTGGAGCATGACAAGGGTTATTTTTGTAACTGCTCTTACGATACGAGCAAGTAAATCTTGCGGATCTGTAACCCTCGTTTGATAGACGTTTGATTTGATAAAGCCCCATGCAAAGAAATCCAAGGGCGTTAGGTCAGGAGATCGAGCCGCCCAGAGCCTGTTGCCTCCACTTCCGATCCATTGATTTGGAAATCGTTAATTTAGGTACTCCTGAACAATGTTTGCGTAATGACAAGGTGTCCCATCTTGATGAAAGACGACGGTGCTTAAAATGCCATCTGAATGAAGCTGGGACATTTACGTGCTCGTATCTTAACAGCAGTTTCAAATATAACCCCTTTCATGCTCCAAAATGTGTTCCGCAATGTTGCTGACAGATTCGAACTCTGTAGAGATACTGATGGTGCTCATGTAGAATATGCTTAAGTATTCATTAAATGTATGCCTTCTATTATATTGTTATTGAATTTTACCCGTTTTGCTACGTTTTCACTGAAATAGATAGGGACTTTATAAACACCCTGTATTACTGGAGAGGTTCTTCTGCAAAATCCCTGACCAGCCATGCGTGGCTAGCTACGAGGGCAGGAAGAGAGCCGAAACCAATTCCCTTCTACACTAAACTCTGCAAATGAAGCGGGATGCTGCAGAGAAGTCGACGTAGGTCGACCCTGAATCCTCGTTCAAAACCATCTATTACACTGGGGAACAAATTTCAAATTTTTGTCTATTGAATTAGATTTGACAGTTACTTCTAGGTAATTTGGGTGCGCTGAGCACGAATGTTTACTCGGTTTTGCTCTATCAGGTCCTGATTTTGCTCAACACCCCTCCTCTTTCGTCGTATTCATAAAAAGGTTTTTTTCTCAATACTCGCTAAGTCTTTTTGCAGTTACACATTATGCAACTAGGTTTTTATCTAGGTATTTGTACCTATTGTTATGGTATTGTTGTATTATGTATATTTTTATATGTAACACCCTAAAAATATTTTTAATTTTGTCATTTTTAACCCATTTTAATATTAGTAAATTAAGCTAAAAATATCATAGAATTCTAAAATTTTCTCGAGCGTTCCTGTTCCTCTGTAGAGTATTCTAGAGGGACAACTAAAATATATAAAAGCGACTCGTTTCCAGAGTTAATCAGTCAGTCAGTCAGTCAGTCAGTCAGTCAGTCAGTCAGTCAGTCAGTCAGTCAGTCAGTCAGTCAGTCAGTCAGTCAGTCAGTCAGTCAGTCAGTCAGTCAGTCAGTCAGTCAGTCAGTCAGTCAGTTGAGTTAGTTAATTAAGTTTGGGCATTAACATAATTTTGAATTGGCATATGATTTAGTGAGTAATTTTGTCATCGTGATTTAATATAGTTGATTTAATTAGACGTAATTTATATTGTACCTACTCATCCGTGTTTCTAGTTTAATTTCATAGATTGTAAGTACCTATTTCATAATAAGTACCTATTTAAACTAATTTTTGTGTTTATATTTCAGATTTTCTTAAATTTATATGAATTAAGGGCTTTAAATACCTTTACAAATTGGCAGAACAATCAAGCAATATGTCATCAAGCACTAGAAAGTTCAAATGCAAAAACAACCCTGATTCCTTCTGTTATATATGTGGAAATTTTACACTTCCACATCAACGAGCAAATATAACTGACTTCGTAAAAAGAGCTTACTTAGCTTATTTGGCATAAAACTGGGGGACCAAGATAAATCGTGGGCTCCACATAAAGCCTGCACTATATGCATTGAAAGACTGCGACATTGGACGAAGGGTTCGGATTCAAAAATACCTTTTGGAGTTCCGATGGTAAGTTTATGATTTCATAAAACTACGTAATTTAATCACTAGTATACTGTAACTTACCTAAATGTAATTGTAACTTAGGTACATAAACAAAAATTTACAGAAAATGTTTATAAGAATCTCAAATATTGCATAAGGTTGAAACACATAGAAATGTTAAATGTTTGGGTGATAACTTTTGATAAAATTCATAAAAACAAGTCTCTCGTCGCTTTTGTTAACGCTTTACAATTTTTTTTCCATATCAGGTGTGGCGAGAGCCTACTAACCACGAGACCGATTGCTACCTTTGCTTTGTCAAGACTTCGGGCTTCACTAAGAAAAATAAACATTGTATCGAGTACCCAAATTTCGACACCGCGATACGACCTACAGGTGCTACATTCAAATGAGATCCCCATTCCAAAATTTAAGGGTCTGCCAACTCAAGAATTAGTTGAAGATGTTCCTGAAAATATTGTTATGCACTTTGAGGAGTCAGACACCGATTTTGACCCCAGCGTATTTGAAAGTCAAAACGATCCGCAAAAGTTTAACCAGGCCGAGTTGAATGATCTTGTAAGGGATCTAAATTTGCCAAAAAGGCTGCGGAAATTTTAGCTTCAAGACTTAAAGAGAAAAACTTGCTTACTTCAAACACATACATTTCATTTTACAGAAAAAGAGAAGAAGAACTTGTTAAATATTTTAGAACAGAGGATAGTTTAGTATATTGCTGCGACATAGTTGGTTTGTTAAAGAAGATGGGGGTTGAGTCTTACGATGCAAATGATTGGCGCTTGTTTTTAGACAGTTCGAAAAGAAGTCTTAAGTGTGTGTTGTTGCATAATGGCAATCTATACGGCTCGATACCGATTGGGCACTCAACAAAATTAAAAGAAAAGTATGAACATATAGAAAAGGTTTTAAATCTTATCAAATATAGGGAGCACGAGTGGATCATATGTGTTGACTTAAAAATGGTTAATTTTCTGCTAGGACAACAAGGAGGGTATACTAAATATCCCTGCTTCCTTTGCTTATGGGACAGCAGAGCCAAGGAAGAACATTATTTCAAACAAATCTGGCCAGCACGAACATCACTTACTGTCGGAGAAAAAAACGTAATTAATCCACCTTTAGTGAGCAGAGATAAAATCATATTTCCTCCTCTGCATATAAAACTAGGCCTCATTAAACAATATGTAAAAGCTTTAGATACGAACGGCGAGTGTTTCAAATACATAACTTCAAAATTTCCAAGTTTAAGTTATGAAAAAATCAAGGCGGGAATTTTCGACGGTCCACAAATAAGAACAATGATTAAAGACAGCAATTTTTCTAATGTCATGAATGAACGCGAAAAAAATGGCTGGTTCTCATTCGTGGACTTGATAGAAAACTTTTTAGGCAATTATAGGGCAGATAACTACGAAGAAATCGTAAAAAAACTTTTAAGGGACTACAAAGAGTTAGGTTGCAATATGAGCATAAAAATGCATTTTTTGAATAGCCATCTTGACCAATTTCCAAGTAATTTAGGTGATGTAAGTGACGAACAAGGGGAGAGATTCCACCAAGATATCAAAATTATGGAGGAACGGTACCAAGGCCGCTGGGATTCCCACATGATGGCTGATTACTGCTGGTGCTTGAAAAGAGACCTGCCATCAACAAGCAAATACGCTAGAAAGTCTTACAAAAGAAAATTTTTGCCACAGTGAAAGCTTCATATCTGTTTGTTTTTTTATTTTAAGTCATTTCTATCGTTATAATGTAATTTTACTGTAGTTTGAACTGCTTGTATTCATGAAACTTGAAAAAAAAATTTAACACATGACTTAATTTTTTAGTCCTAATTTGAAAAATCTGGAAAATGGACATAGGCTGTCGACAAGAATCAGGACCTGATAGAGCCAAACCGAGTTGAAATTCGTATTCAGCGCACCCAAATTACCTAGAATCAAGTGTCAGATATCATTCAATAAAATACGTGTTGCCCAGTGTTATCTATCTATAGGGTGTCCCGTAAGTCTGGAGCCATAGGGCAAAATGATACAAACGGCAATAAAAACGCCGAAGAGACTTTTGGGGACTGTTTGCGAAATAAGCGAGGATAGTAGCGGCTGTGTCATCGTCGGTGGATATCCTCGGAGGTCCACCGCGTGGTTTATCTCCTATGGATCCCGTTTCCCTGAACTTTGCTACAAGTTTGCCGACACAGCTGTGTGTTATCGGCGCGCGGTCCGGATGCAATCTTTTAAATTCCTCAGCGACCTCCCTTTGACTCCGATTTCTTACGAGCAGAATTATCTGGATGCGTTCTTCCTTACTCAAAGACATCATAGGCACTTGCATAAACGGAAAAACATGAATTACTTATTTTACCCTATGGTTCCAGACTTATGGGACACCCTGTGTGTATACCGTATATATATATATATATATATATAATATATATATATATATGTTAAACACAGACCGTGCATGGCACAAGGAACTCTTCTGGGAAAATTAAATCCACTATAGTCCGAATAAGTAATGATAAATGACAAATACCATAGTTTTTTTCCTTTTTCATGATTTTAGCCCGACGTGGGCAACGGGTCTCTCGCAAAGAGATCCCATAAATATAGCTTCCCTCACCAGCTATCTGCAAAGCAGACAGGATCCAGCTTTGGGACGTGGATCTAGGGTTTAAAGCAAACCTAGATCCCTACACTCAGAACCTCTATATAAGTAAAAGACTCGTTGCATTCACGTCGTGTTGAATAAATCAAAGAAAAAGGGGTAACTATTGTATTTTTAGCCAAAAAAACCAAAACTTAAACCTCAACCGGGACATTGAGCGTCCACTTTTCAAGGCACGAAACACGTCCGTTTAGTATACACAAACTCAGAATGGTTCCCTGAGAACAATATATGTTAAACACAGACCGTGCATGGCACAAGGAACTCTTCTGGGAAAATTAAATCCACTATAGTCCGAATAAGTAATGATAAATGACAAATACCATAGTTTTTTTCCTTTTTCATGATTTTAGCCCGACGTGGGCAACGGGTCTCTCGCAAAGAGATCCCATAAATATAGCTTCCCTCACCAGCCCACGTCGGGCTAAAATCATGAAAAAGGAAAAAAAACTATGGTATTTGTCATTTATCATTACTTATTCGGACTATAGTGGATTTAATTTTCCCAGAAGAGTTCCTTGTGCCATGCACGGTCTGTGTTTAACATATATTGTTCTCAGGGAACCATTCTGAGTTTGTGTATACTAAACGGACGTGTTTCGTGCCTTGAAAAGTGGACGCTCAATGTCCCGGTTGAGGTTTAAGTTTTGGTTTTTTTGGCTAAAAATACAATAGTTACCCCCTTTTTCTTTGATTTATTCAACACGACGTGAATGCAACGAGTCTTTTACTTATATAGAGGTTCTGAGTGTAGGGATCTAGGTTTGCTTTAAACCCTAGATCCACGTCCCAAAGCTGGATCCTGTCTGCTTTGCAGATAGCTGGTGAGGGAAGCTATATTTATGGGATCTCTTTGCGAGAGACCCGTTGCCCACGTCGGGCTAAAATCATGAAAAAGGAAAAAAACTATGGTATTTGTCATTTATCATTACTTATTCGGACTATAGTGGATTTAATTTTCCCAGAAGAGTTCCTTGTGCCATGCACGGTCTGTGTTTAACATATATTGTTCTCAGGGAACCATTCTGAGTTTGTGTATATATATATATATATATGTGTTAAACACAGACCGTGCATGGAACAAGAAACTCTTCTGGGAAATTACATCCACTATACAGTAGTTCGAATAAGTAATGATAAATGACAAATACTATAGTTTTTCTTTTCATGATGGAAAGCCCAACGTGGGCACCGGGTTACTTGCAAAGAGGCCCCAAAATATAGCTTCCCTCACCAGCTATCTGCAAAGCAGATAGGATCCAGCTTTGGGACAGGATCTAGGGTTTACAGCTTACACCTAGCCTACTACATTCAGAACCTCAATATACGCAAGAAACTCGTTGCATTCACGTCGGATTGAATACATCAAAGAAAAAGGGGGTAACTATTGTATTTTTAGCCAAAACACAAAACTGAAACCTCAACCGGGACATTGAGCGTCCACTTTTCAAGGCACATAACACGTCCGTTTAGTATACACAAACTCAGAATGGTCCCCTTTGCGAGTAACCCGGTGCCCACGTTGGGCTTTCCATCATGAAAAAGAAAAACTATAGTATTTGTCATTTATCATTACTTATTCGAACTATAGTGGATGTAATTTCCCAGAAGAGTTCCTTGTTCCATGCACGGTCTGTGTTTAACATATAAGTTTCTCAGGGGACCATTCTGAGTTGTGTGTGTGTATATATATATAAATATAATATATATATATATATATATATATATATATATATATATATATATATATATATATATACACGAGGGTAATTCAATAAGTATCCGCACTTTTTATTTTCACATCTGATAGATTATAAACACATCACTTCTCAACATAGTCTCCCTGTTTCTCAATACACTTAGTCCAGCGATTTACAAGCTTCCTAATGCCATCACAAAAGAATGTTTTTGGCTGTGTGCGTAGCCAGTCATGCACCGCCTCCTTCAGGTCATCATCGCCTTGGAATCGCTGACCTCTCAAAGCGTCTTTTAGTGGTCCAAACAGGTAAAAACCCGAAGGTGCCAGGTCTGGACTGTAGGCTGGATGGTCGAGAACTTCAAATTTAAGTTCTTGAAGGCATTTTCTAGTTTGTGCAGCGGTATGAGGGTGCGCATTGTCGTGTAACAGAATAACACCTTCCCGTTGCAAGGAAGTTCAAAGCGCAGCCGTCAGCAGGTAAAGTTATGCTAACACTGTTTTGGGATACACGAGGCCCTATCCTTGAACATTATCTAGAGCGTGGAACTACAGTAACAAGTGCATCGTATTCTGACATCCTGCGGAATGAGTTAAAGCGAGCAATTCGCACAAAACGGAGAGGGCGATTGTCGGAAGGTGTTATTCTGTTACACGACAATGCGCACCCTCATACCGCTGCACAGACTAGAAAATGCCTTCAAGAACTTAAATTTGAAGTTCTCGACCATCCGGCCTACAGTCCAGACCTGGCACCTTCGGGTTTTTACCTGTTTGGACCACTAAAAGACGCTTTGAGAGGTCAGCGATTCCAAGGCGATGATAACCTGAAGGAGGCGGTGCATGACTGGCTACGCACACAGCCAAAAACATTCTTTTGTGATGGCATTAGGAAGCTTGTAGATCGCTGGACTAAGTGTATTGAGAAATAGGGAAACCATGTTGAGAAGTGATGTGTTTATAATCTATCAGATGTGAAAATAAAATTGTGAAAATAAAAAGGGCGGATACTTATTGAATTACCATCGTATATATATATTATTATATACTATATATATTATTAGCTGATGACCTTGTTCTTCTGTCACCCTCTCCCCATGGGCTGAGAGTACTATTAGAGATGTGAACGATATGGTATAGAAAATGACATCACCTATAATGGGGCAAAGAGTTGTATTTTGATTTTTAGGTGTAATCTACTGAAACATGTATCATGTGGGTCTTTTGAAATGAGTGGTCAGACTATATCTGTCAAAGACATAAATACTTAGGTCATATAATTACTCAAGAGTTGCGAGATGAACTTCATATTGAGAGGCAACGTAAACAGCTGTATGTACAGGGTAACATGTTGGTAAGGAAATTTGGTATGTGTTCAGAATCAGTTAAAATTTATCTTTTTAGAACTTGCTGTACTGCATTGTATACATCCCATCTGTGGTGGAACTATACAAAAACTGCTATGAATAAACTCTCTGTTGCTTATAATAATATTTTTCATATGCTCTGTAGGGAACCAAAATGGTGCATTGCCAGTTTTATGTTTACTACGCGTAACCTACCTACCAGCCAAATGTTAATCCGGAAGAATATATTATATAATTTCATTACTAGGGTCCAAAACAGCTCTAATGTGTTATTGTACAGTACAATGTCCTGTCTTCAGATACTGTGTACCTCTCACCTATATGGCAGTCTTGGTTCAGACAACTGCTGGTTTACAATACCTTATTTTTGTAATGTAGCAAAGATTATATATGCATATTAAGTTGTGTTATAATAAGTGTTATAGTAAGTGGCTATGTTATAATAAGTGTTATAAGTGTTATAAGATGTCTCATGTAATAACAACATACCTAAAATTGTCAGATAATTAATCAAACAGTATGCCAGTATGCTAGGTTAAGTGGCTATGTTGGCCTTATTTTTCTATTAAATTCGATGTATAGGTAAGATTGTACTTGTATGTTAGGTTAAGTGACTATGGATTGTGAATGATCCGCAATAAAGATGTTTTGGTTTTGGATATATATATATAAATTGAATTGTGTTAATCAATGCAATTTTGAGTGATTATTAATTAGAAATTTGTTTTATATTAACTGCCGAGACAGAGAAAGAACGAGAAATTAGTTCTAAATTTACAGTTGGCAACTCTGCGCCTCAATTTAAGATAGATTTTCGCTGAAAGTTGTGATCGGAAGAAGCAGTGTGTTTCATTCTACTTTTTAATGCAATTTCTGTTAATTATAGTCGGCTTAGGCAGACAACCTCTTCTCTCTCTCTCTCTCTCTCTCTCTCTCGATGTACCGCGACAGTCGTTGCCGATAGAATAGACAAACTGAGCGCGTTTAAGGCTCCTGGGCCAGACCAGTTTCTCCCCAGAGTGTTGCGGGAGGTGCGCGACCAGGTGGCTCCCCACCTGGCTACAGTCTTCAACAAATCGTTGGAGACGGGCCAGGTGCCTGGTGACTGGAGGGAAGCCAACGTGACCCCTATCTTTAAGAAAGGGGATCACGAAAGTCCAGGGAACTATCGTCCCATTAGTCTCACTTCAGTTGTAGATAAATTATTAGAGGGGATAATAGCGGATAGGATCGTTGACCATTTGGATTCCTACAAGCTGCTTGGGGACTCACAACATGGGTTTAGACGGCATAGATCGTGTCTCACCAACTTGCTGGAGTTTTTCTACGTCATGTTGAGTGAGTACGATAAGAGTAGGGCGATTGATATACTTTATCTCGACTTTCAGAAAGCCTTTGATAAGGTACCTCACCGCCGGCTAATAGCGAAAGTGCGCGCGCTGGGTATCGGTCGGGAAGTAGGTAGGTGGATTGAAAACTGGCTGAAGAATAGGCGGCAGAGGGTTGTAATTAAAGGGGCTAGTTCGGTTGGGCCTCGGTCACTAGTGGGGTTCCTCAGGGTTCCGTTTTGGGGCCACTGTTGTTTATCATTTACATAAATGATATAGACGGTGGCATCGTCAGTCGGATCGCCAAATTCGCTGATGACACCAAGCTTGGGGCCAGTGTTGGGACGCCCGAAGCGATCGAGGAACTGCGTGCGGACCTACGTAGGATAGGAGAGTGGTCCGAAAAATGGCAAATGCCGTTTAACTTGGGTAAATGCAAAGTGATGCACATTGGCTATGCCAATCCCAAGTCGGACTACTCGATGTTGGGGAGTAATATCGAGGTGACTGATTTGGAAAAGGACTTGGGTGTGCTAATTAGCAGCGACCTTAAGTTTACCAAACAGTGCGTAGAGGTGGAAAAGAAAGCCCAGAAGCTGTTGGGTTATATCAGGAGGCAATTTCAGTTTCGGAACAAGGAGATTGTGCTCTCTCTGTACAATTCCTTGGTTCGGCCGCACCTGGAGTATGCAGTGCACTGAGTGCAATTCTGGTCGCCCACCCTCAGGAAAGATATTGAGAAGCTGGAGCGAGTGCAGCCGAGCGCCACAAAGTTAATCCCTTCCGTTAGGCATATGGGATACAATCGACGGTTAGGCGCCCTGAACTTGTTTTCGCTAGAAACTCGGAGGCTGCGCTGTCAACTCATCGAAGTTTTCAAGCTCTTACGCGGGTTCAACGATGTCGATTTTAGAAGCATGTTTAGTTTAAATGATAACCCAACTCGCAACAATGGTTGGAAGTTGGATTTGAAACGGTTTAGGACTAGTGTGTGGGAATTACTTTACGTATAAGATCTGTGACGCGTGGAACAGGTTACCTTCAGAAGTTGTGAACAGTTCCTCTGTGGATCAGTTCAAGAAAAGGTTAGACCAAATCTTGCACACTATTTGAGTGTATACAAAATTTTCCGTGGCACCCGTTGCCATTGGTACCTCCTCGGTATGGGCCACAAGGCCTTTTGAGGTACTTCTTTTCCTTGTAACTCCTTGTAACTCTCTCTCGATTAGGAACAAGTTTTACGAGCTACGGGTGCTCTTAGCATCAGAATACCAGGATATCGTTGCTATCACCGAGTCCTGGATTCATACTGATCGTAGGGACTAGTGTTGAAAAATAATCGAAACTTTACAAACCGGTTTTCAACACTAGTAGGGACTATGTTCAGGAGTTCGAAATTCTCGGGTATAGAATGTTTCGCAAAGACCGCACCCATGGGGAGGGGGGTGGGGTACTAATAAACGTCAGGGACACGTTGAGTCCGGTTGACTGCCAGTTCCGGTCGGAACGGGAGCTGCTTGGCGTCGATCTGAATGTGGGAGGGACGAACTATAGGTTAATTTTGGTGTACAGACCTCCGCATCTCCTCCTCGAGGAGGATACAGCCCTGTACACCGAACTCAGTAGCCTGCTAGGGGATAGGGTGTGTGTAGTTTTAGGAGACTTCAACTGTCGCGGCATAAAGTGGGAAGAGGACTGCTGATGCTGAAGGGGGAGGCTAGTTGACTTTGCTCATGAGAACTTCCTCACTCAGTGGGTCAATGAGCCTACACGAGGCGAAAGCGTTCTAGACTTAGTATTCACGACCGAAGACAACCTCGTCACTGGCCTCACCGTTGACGAAACGTTGGGCGGGCGGAGTGTTCAGGTCTGATTAGGTTCCGTGTCTGCGTCCCTCGGGTGAAGCGTAGTCACTCGAGAGGCAGTAAGCTCGATCTACGGCGGGCGGACTTTGTTAGCCTCAGGGATAGCGTAGATGAGATGGGGTTAGAGGTCGGCGGCAATGTTGAGGGAGTGTGGAGTGCATTCCGGGACGAGTTTATGGTGCTGCAGTCTGCTGCCATACCCTCAAAACCGGTCACCCCTGCTTCAACGCAGCCTAAGTGGCTCAGTCGTGACATCGCTTCGGCTATCCGAAATAGGAAAGTAGCGTATAGGAGGGCGAAGGCCAATCGTTCCCATGAGAACACTGAAGCGTATGTCCGCCTGTGTAGGGAAGTGAAGGCGAAGGTTAGGCTAGCGAAACGTAACGAAGAACTACGGGTGGCAAGCCTCTGCAAGGGGAACCCTAAAGAGTTCTTCAGTTATGTTAATAATAGAAAGCCCATTAGAAGCGGCGTTATGCGGACCTCCGACGCGGACATCGCTAATGTGCTTAATGAGTACTTTGCGGGAGTGTTCACCAGGGAGGACACCCGCATCATCCCCGAGCCAGGCGTGAGGCACGAAGGTGCTGGCCTGGATAGTGTTCGATGTACCGCGACAGTCGTTGCCGATAGAATAGACAAACTGAGTGCGTTTAAGGCGCCTGGGCCATACCAGTTTCTCCCCAGTGTGTTGCGGGAGGTGCGCGACCAGGTGGCACCCCACCTGGCTACAGTCTTCAACAAATCGTTGGAGACGGGCCAGGTGCCTGGTGACTGGAGGGAAGCAAATGTGACCCCTATCTTTAAGAAAGGGGATCACGAAAGTCCAGGGAACTATCGTCCCATTAGACTCACTTCAGTTGTAGGTAAATTATTAGAGGGGATAATAGCGGATAGGATCGTTGAAGATTTGGATTCCTACAACTGCTTGGGGACTCCAAACATGGGTTTAGACGGCATAGGTCGTGTCTCACCAACTTGCTGGAGTTAGTTTTTCCACGTCATGTTGAGTGAGTATGATAAGAGTAGGGCGATTGATATACTTTATCTCGACTTTCAGAAAGCCTTTGATAAGGTACCTCACCGCCGACTAATGGCGAAAGTGCGCGCGCTGGGTATCGGTGGGGAAATAGGTAGGTGGATTGAAAATTGGCTGATGAATAGGCGGCAGAGGGTTGTAATTAAAGTGGCTAGTTCGGGTTCGGCCTCGGTCACTAGTGGGGTTCCTCAGGGTTCCGTTTTGGGGCCGCTGTTGTTTATCATTTACATAAATGATATCGACGGTGGCATCGTCAGTCGGATCGCCAAATTCGCTGATGACACCAAGCTTGGGACGCCCGAAGCGATCGAGGAACTGCGTGCGGACCTTGGTAGGATAGGAGAGTGGTCCAAAAAATGGCAAATGCCGTTTAACTTGGGTAAATGCAAGGTCATGCACATTGGCTACGTCAATCCCAAGTCGGACTACGGCATGTTGCGGAGTAATATCGAGGTGACTGATTTAGAAAAGGACTTGGGTGTGCTAATTAGCAGCGACCTTAAGTTTACCAAACAGTGCGCAGAGGTGGAAAAGAAAGCCCAGAAGCTATTGGGTTATATCAGGAGGCAATTTCAGTTTCGGAACAAGGAGATTGTGCTCTCTCTGTACAATTCCCTGGTTCGGCCGCACCTGGAGTATGCTGTGCAGTTCTAGTCGCCCACCCTCAGGAAAGATATTGAGAGGCTGGAGCGAGTGCAGGCGAGGGCCACAAAGTTAATCCCTTCCGTTAGGCATATGGGCTACAATCGACGGTTACGCGCCCTAAACTTGTTTTCGCTGGAAACTCGGAGGCTGCGCGGTCAACTCATCAGGTTTTCAAGCTCTTACGCGGGTTCAACGATGTCGATTTTAGAAACATGTTTAGTTTAAATGATAACCCAACTCGCAACAATGGTTGGAAGTTGGATTTGAAGCGGTTTAGGACTAGTGTGTGTGTGGAAATTCTTTACGTATAAGATCTGTGACACGTGGAACAATCTACCTTCAGAAGTTGTGAACAGTTCCTCTGTAGATCATTTCAAGAAAAGTTAGACCAAATCTTGCACACTATTTGAGTGTGTACAAAATTTTCCCTGGCACCCATTGCCATTGGTACCTCCTCGGTATGGGCCGCAAGGCCTTTTGAGGTACTTCTTTTCCTTGTAATTCCTTGTAACTCTCTCTCTCTCTCTCTCATATATTCATCTTAATTCGCTCTACCCTTAAATCACCGTATTTCAAAAGTATAATTGAACAAAATCATATAAAATCTATATCGTGTTTTGGCTTCCCATACATTAGGTCTGAGCAGACGCACGCTGCCGAGTCAGAGAGGCATTGTATGCGGTTAAAGGAAATTCAGCACAGGAAAACAGTTAAAGTTTGCAGTAGAGTATAAGTTCGATATAACAATAATTATTATTATAAATAAACAAAAATAATGTTAATACAATAAAAATCGTTATATGAAAAGTTCAACCACTACACACATATACAGGGTGGCGCAAAGGTCGCGCACGATAGCAATTTTCAGTGTTGACGATATTATTTTTTCTTTTAGGTAGGGGATGGCTGCGAAATTAACAACAGACGAGAGGGTGAGTTTGGTTTTAATGTATGGAATACCAGGTACTACAAATCGATGAATCGGTACAATTTGAATTCTGTACCGATTCATCGATTTGTAGTACCTGGTATTCCATACATTAAAACCAAACTCACCCTCTCGTCTATTGTTAATTTCGCAGCCATCCCCTAACTAAAACAAAATATAGTCAACAGTGAAAATTGCTATGGTGCGCGACTTTTGCGCCACCCTGCACATGTATAATTTAAGATGAATGTAAAGGACAGTGTATTTTATACAAATTTAGTTACTACAAAGACCGAAAGAGGAAGAACCAACTGCCAGTTCTTCTAAAGGAAGTACAAGTAGAAAAGTAGTAGTAGTATCGCAAGTAGTACGTTCGCATGCCATCTGTTACATAGCCGAATAACATCAACGGACGATAATCGTCTATAAATGTCAAGAATTTTTATATGTGATGAACAAGTGAAACCACTGTCTGGTTTCCGTTTCCTAGATGGCTCTGTAAAAGGGAAAAAAAAAAAAAAAATATATATATATATATATATATATATAGTATATATATATATAGTATATATATATATATATATATATATATATATATATATATATATATATATATATATATATATACTGTGTGTATATATATATATATATATACACAGGGTGGTGCAAAAGTCTGGACACATAGGCAATTTACTATATAAAAAATATCTTTCGATTTTATAATAGTTTTTATAATTTAATTTTTGTTTATAATTTTAATAAATATTTTTCAGATTGCTACCCTATGGCAGACAAGTTAACAATAGCAGAAAGAATAGAGCTTGTGCTTTTGTACGCAAAAGAAGGAGCCACCTCACGTTCAGTCGCAAATTTCCTTATGCCTCGATTATACGAAATACCATTACACTTATTGTAAATTCTGAACTAGAACGTTAAATTTAACATAATTTAGTCACTGGTGTATGGTTAATTAAATTTCATTTCATAATAAACTTCCTGCAGGCCACACTTTTTTTCCATATAAACCGCCTATGGGTCCAGACTTTTGCACCACCCTGTATATATATATATATGCATGCTAGTCAATGTGTGAAACCAGTCATTTCACTTAATGTCAAAAAATTTAGGCATTTCGCGTAATACCTGTGACCCTTAAACATAGGTAATACGTATTACTAACGTAACCTAACCTAACCACCCTAAATTAACCTAACCTTCACGAAGTCACTAATTGCTTAATCGAATTACGCGAAATGCCTCAAAGTTTTAGGCATTACGTGAAATGACTGGTGTCACACATTGACTGATATATATATATATAATATATATGGCTACGTCACAGTCATTGTCGTAACACTGCTTCCCGTTGATCAGCGAAGTTGAGCGGCATTGGGTCGGATAGTAGTTGGGAGACCGTCCTCTGCATCCGGACTATGTAACGACCCGTGGTTCGGATCCCACGTAAAGTTGAAGGTCCCCTACGTCATATGACCTTAGATGTTGCGAAGGAGGTTAAATAACCCATTATTATTATTATCAAACATTCATATATATTACACACAGACCGTCCCCGGAACAAGGAACTCTTCTGGGAAAATTAAATCCACTATAGTCTGAATAAGTAATGGTAACCGACAATTATATTTTTTTCTTTTTTATGATGTCAGGGGATCATTCTAAATTGTGTGTGTGTGTATATATATATATATTCGTCTACTTTAGTTTGTAACTTAACGCTATAAACTATATACCTATAAAGAGTGTCTATGTAACTTTTCGCGTGTGTGCCATTAGGTAGCCGAGTTCATGCATATTGTATCGGCATGATCCTCTAATTGATCAGTAAATATTGACTCTAATTTTGTTAGATCATTCCTTATGGGCTGTATCTGTTAGCTGCGTCTCCGTCATTCCAATTTGTTCGCATACACAAGCGTTGTTGCGGTCAGAAATTTCCTTGATTTCGTTTTTTTAACTCTCTTTTTCTCTTCGGTGTATTTACGTTGAAAAATGTTACAGTTTAGCTTCCTACCGTCAACACTGGTTTACTAAATCGATATTGTTCCCAAAGAAAAGGAAACTATCGTCATTATATATATATATATATATATATATATATATATATATATATATATAGTGTTTCAGGTCGATCTTAGAAATATGGAAATTGGCGGAATTTGTAGTTTGTATTTGGTAACTGGTATTTCTAGGGTCGACCTGAAACACCCTGTATATATGAAATGACGACAGTTTCGTTTTCTCTGGGAACAATATCGATCTAGTAATATATATATATATATATATATATAATACACACAAACTCAGAATGGTCCCCTGAGAAACTTATATGTTAACACAGACCGTGCATGGAACAAGGAACTCTTCTGGGAAAATTAAATCCACGTCGGGCTAGCATCATGAAAAAGAAAAACTATGGTATTTGTCATTTACCATTACTTATTCGGACTATAGTGGATTTAATTTTCCCAGAAGAGTTCCTTGTTCCATGCACGGTCTGTGTTTAACATATAAGTTTCTCAGGGGACCATTCTGAGTTTGTGTATATTAAACGGACGTGTTACGTGCCTTGAAAAGTGGACGCTCAATGTCCCGGTTGAGGTTTAAGTTTTGGTTTTTTTGGCTAAAAATACAATAGTTACCCCTTTTTCTTTGATTTATTCAATCCGACGTGAATGCAACGAGTCTTTTACTTATATAGAGGTTCTGAATGTAGTGGGACTAGGCTTGCTTTAAACCCTAGATCCATGTCCCAAAGCTGGATCCTGTCTGCTTTGCAGATAGCTGGTGAGGTAAGCTATATTTATGGGACCTCTTTGCGAGAGACCCGTTGCCCACGTCGGGCTAGCATCATGAAAAAGAAAAACTATGGTATTTGTCATTTACCATTACTTATTCGGACTATAGTGGATTTAATTTTCCCAGAAGAGTTCCTTGTTCCATGCACGGTCTGTGTTTAACATATATATATATATATATATATATTAGTTCAAAACTTTGGAAACGCCACTAAAATTGACCAAAATATATTCCATATTCTAGTTTAAATCTAAATTTGGCAACAAATGTTCCTAACTAGCATAATTTTACTTGTCTACATTACACATACGCAGTATAAACAGTAACCTACAAGGTTATCAGTTAACTATCTGAAAGCACTTTTACAACTGCATCACTCAGCTATGTTATCGATTTTAGGCTACGAGTGAATTAACTGATTTTTTTATATTATGCTTCTAGTACAGAAGATATCAGAAGGTATTAGCGTAAAGATCATAACTTTATGAGAAGAAGACACTATTAGAAAAATGGCCATATAGTGGACATTTCTGTAAAAGGAATGTAGGGCACTATTATAAACCATCTTGAGACAGGGTCAACTAAAGATAAATAACGAAAAGGAAGGTCTGGGTAAAACCACAAAATGTCAAGATCCGTACTTGAAAGTTACGTGCTTAAGAGATAAAAGACAATGGAGTCGTAGTTTGCAGCAGGAATTTAATTCCTCACAGGACACTAACGTTTCGGCCGTAACAATACGACGTCGATTGCAGGAGGTAGGGTTTACGGAAGAGTTGCTGCCAAAAAACCGTAGATGTACCCGAGACCAAGAAAAATATGCACGAGATCATGCCCTCTGAACGTCGATTAATTGGATGAAGGTTCTGTGGACAAATTAGTCAAAATATGAAATTTTGTGGGTTTTTAAAAGAAGACTACGTACGACGGCGACAGTGTGAGAGATATAATAATATGTGCTTACAACCAACAGTAAAGCATGGTGGCGATCTATCAACTGCCAGATGGAACGTCTGATTGGGCAAGGGTTCATCCTCGAGATAACGACCCCAAACACATATTTGAAGGAGGATGATGATGCTGGAGAACTAAAAATTACGGAATAGCCATCACAAAACCCCGACATGAATCTAACTGAAACTATCATATATGGGGCCATGTGGAGGCTGAGATTAAGAATAAACTGAGACCATCTAATACTGAACAACTCTGGAAAGTCTTGCAGAATATTTGGATGAATACTTAACCACTAGTGGTAAAGAAGAACCACATTAACAGAATTATTAACAGAGTCGAAGCCGTCATAAGGGTAAAAGGGGAACGGAACGCACCGAATACTGACTATATATATATATATATATATATATATATATATATATATATATTATAGTGGTGGACTGGATGTCAGTTTTTCAACATCTGCGGAACTTTAATTTCAATATCCGCGGATGCGGATGCAGATATTTAGTTAATCTATCAATATAATATAGAATTATGAATATATGACATAATTTTTCAAATTTCGTGATATTACTATTATGGTAGGCAATGCATAAGAATTAAAATTAATATTAATGTTTTCATTATGATAAAAATAATAACTTTCTCAAGAGTTTCAGCCACAGAAAATTGAATGAAACAAGTTTCATTCAATTTTCTGTGCTACCAGCTATTTATATTTTCAGGTTTATATATTCGTTTGTTCATTAATAATTAATACTTTACATGAAATGTGCATGACTGGGCCTTATAAGCTAATTTAATTGTAAATTGCATAATTTATTAGAGGTAATATCCGCATAACATCCGCAGTCAGAAGTGCGGATGCGGATGTTAAAAATGATGCGGATATCCGGTCCACCACTAATATATATATATATATATATATATATATATAATTCATTAAAATACTAATATACGAGTATATTTGCCTCATTTAAAATATACATATACTACCGATGATGGTTATAAATACCAATATATCAGTGGTGTTTCCAAACTTCTGAATAATACTGTATAGTGTATATAGTTCTATTTGTATTTCCATCTTTAATGACCATGTGATATCCATTCCTGACTTAAGGACGAGACACATTCGGCGAAAGAAAACATTCACAGTGTTGATACTTTCAGATACCGTCAAACAGATGTAGCAAACAAAGTTTATATGGTACAGAACCCATCTTATACTCACATCTAAAATCCCATTTAGTTAAATATCTACTTTATATATATATATGTATATATATATGTGAGAGAGAGAGAAGAGAGAGAGAGAGAGAGAGAGAGAGAGAGAGAGAGAGAGAGAGAGAGAGAGAGAGAGAGAGAGAGAATATATAACGTTTCCAGAACACAAAAATAACCCGTATATAGAAATGCAGTATAACGTCTCAATTTGGAACGAAAACATTCCCAATAAACGTCTTAACACTATGGTTGTATAGCAATTATCACCCTTGGCCATTAAAAGACACCGTCTAAGAGCTTCCAGAAAGCCAAAGACACTCTCTCTCTCTCTTTCCAGACCCTCCTAAAAGTTCTCCAGAATGCTTCCAGTATAGACGTGGAAAGCTTTCCAGACCTTTTCTTCCCCCTGCATCTTCATTCTATCGGAACGAGCGGGGTGCTTTTAAGAGTGTTTGGTCTAAGGCTGGATAATGGCCTGGTTGGTTTGCATGTTTAGTTATTTGTTTCGGTGATCGACTTTAATGGTATTAAAGTCTCGGTGTACACGATCCGTATTTGTTTATTTGCACAACGAATATTCAAGAAGGGTTGTTTGGGTGGTTATATTTAAAGTTTATTTCTTCCTTCGATCTCAATCGATAGATAGACACACTGCAAGCCATTACTGTTATAGCATTTTCGAAGTGTCTACTGGAACAAAGAATTATTTATATATATATATATATATATATATATATATATATATATATATATATATATATATATATATATATAGTTACAGGTCAAACTTTTAAGGGTTGTAATGAAAATATAATATACAGTACACAAAAAATTATAGTACTGGAATGCGTTAAACAGTGAAGGATTGCTTTCCCAGTTTTTGCTTCAAAACAGCTTGCGGTATGTTGTACGTGTTATGTTGCCGTGTCACATACAATATTACACAACAGTAATATCTAGTAGAAACATTGTTTTTATCTCCTAAATGACGGTTTCTGGGAGAGAAAAACGAATGCTTCCATGTATAGATAGTATTGTTGCGTTAATATTGTATTTGGCATAGCAATACAAGACACAACACCAATATTTTTCTTGAAATTTCCTTTCTCAACAAGACTATCAAGTTTCAAGTTATTCAAATCGAATTTCAGTAAAAAAAACTTGAAATACATTCGGTAATTAACACAAACTGACAAAAGCTTTATTGTTGGTGTTATTAACTAATTACCTTTACACACACACACACACACATATTCGGCTTCCCTACAGAACCGAGACATTTTCAAACTCTCACATATTCAATTCTGTATCGCGACACACCCAATTTTAAAAGGCTAAGGATTTTAACCAAGCCTCATTTAACTTTACCTTACCTACCGTAACCTAACTTTAATTATATCCCCTTTTTAGTGATAAAAACTATACGGGCTGTGTATCCTCAAGATCGTCGGGATTCCGTAGGTAAAACACACACACACACACCTTATACAAACTTATTCCTTTATCATCTTAATGAAACCTTTAAATAAAATGCAGCTTCATAATGGCACATGAAGTGAAAGAGAGAAAAAAAAACGTATTTGAATGCCAAAAATACGATCACGGGACACTGACAAATTTTATTAAAAATAGACCAAACGTGCGTTAAATGAAAACGATTTATAAAGCCCGTCCTTCCCTCGATGACTGGAAGATAAACGAGAGAGTCTTCCAGACTGCCTGGAAAGGCCTGCAAATGGTCCGTTGACACGGAGAGGAATTAAAACTCGGGAGTCATCTAACTACTCGACGTTGATATCGAACAGTCATGAAGGGGGTGGGGAGTGTGGAATGGAACGGCCTTTGAAGTCAGGGAATAGAGGGGCTTAATGTCCTAAAAGAAGGTCTTTGATGTTACGTATCATAAGAGGGGGGGGATGTCCTGAAATAACGCAAGATCTAAAAGAAAACCACCCCACCGCATGCAAGCAGTCTCCAAAGCATTTAAAAGTCGTCTAAGAAGAGATTGCCTGCCGTCAACGATTACAAAATTAAAAGATTAATTCCAGACAGGTTCCGTCACACACACACACACACACACATATATATAATATATATATATATATATATATATATATATATATATATATATATTATAATATATATATATATTATACAGAATGACCGCATGAACCCCAAACAGTGGAGGAATGTTTATTATTAGAAACTAAGGCAGGGGGAGGGGGAATCAACCTCCAAGAAAGCAGACCAATAAAACTAATATAATCAACACGTATAAGCTTCAGAATCTATTAATACACGCGTGTCACAGCCCTCTCGTGACGTACATACGATTCAATCTCGCCCACGTCCGTACACAAACAATGATGAATTTCGCTAAAGGACGAAGAATGCAATAAACAAAAGAGGACGGGAAGGTCGCGACACGTTTAAGAGACGAAGAAGAAGAAGACCTCATGAGGAGAGGCCGAAAAGGGACCGTTTGTGTCCTCTGATGCTGTTTCGCGCCTCTCACAAAGACAACCGACCATTAACACCTCATCACTCGTCTTTTCCCTTTCTTCACCTTTCTCTTCACTATCATTTCTCTTTCTTGTCTTTTTCTTTCTTTTGGTGACATTTTTTTTTACATTCATTTTCAGTAACTTTAAGTAAATCTTTTTAATTATACGCGTCTCCTTTCATATAATACTTTGTCCGTCCGTCTGTCTGTCTGTATATAGTATTATGTATTCCTCTCTCCTCGTGTTTTTACTTCTCAATGACCTCAAGAGGAAAAAAAAATCTAACGGACGACTAAACACTAAACGTCAATCAACAAAAAGGAGGACAAGCGTTAATCTCAAAATGCTTAACCTTAAAAACAAAAAAATAATAAAGTGAATGAAAAAAAATGTAGAGAATAATTGAAACATAAAATAATGAAACTACGTCAAAACCGTCGTCAGCAGTAAGAATCTTTTAATATGCTATAATGTACCCAACTTCGACATATGATTCAGACTGCGCAAATACACCTACTTTCCACCTGACAGATACGTTCAATTTGTCCAATTTACACAACTTTCCTTATTAAGCACATACAAAGCGAACAAAACGGGATGTTGCCGTGGCAACGAGTTCTGTCGCGCTGTCGTCTTTCAGTTTTCAGCGCAGTGCCCATCTTATATAATATATATATATTATATATATATGAATAGAAACGACATAAGTGTTAAGGAACGTTTCTGCACACGAGGAGGAGAGATAACGAATAATGAAAAAATGAGGCGAACCGCCCAGGAATCGAACCCAGGGCCTTCCAATTGCCGGTCGGACGCTCTACCATTATCTACGGACCTCACTCAATCACAAATCGAAATTCTCCCACATAGGGCAGAAACCAATGCCCTGAGAGGGCACCCTCGCAAATCGTGAATATGCGCATATAACTGCAATGACCGCGCAGTATATAAATGAATAGAAACGACATAAGTGTTAAGGAACGTTTCTGCACACGAGGCAGAAGGCCTGGGTTCGATTCCTGGGCGGTTCGCCTCATTTTTCATTATTCGTTATCTCTCCTCCTCGTGTGCAGAAACGTTCCTTAACACTTATGTCGTTTCTATTCATTTATATACTGCGCGGTCATTGCAGTTATATGCGCATATTCACGATTTGCGAGGGTGCCCTCTCAGGGCATTGGTTTCTGCCCTATGTGGGAGAATTTCGATTTGTGATTGAGTGAGGTCCGTAGCATAATGGTAGAGCGTCCGACCGGCAATTGGAAGGCCCTGGGTTCGATTCCTGGGCGGTTCGCCTCATTTTTCATTATTCGTTATCTCTCCTCCTCGTGTGCAGAAACGTTCCTTAACACTTATGTCGTTTCTATTCATTTATATACTGCGCGGTCATTGCAGTTATATGCATATATAATATTATATATATATATAGGTGGCGTTTATAAACGTTTCCTCTTTGTGCCTAGTGTCAATAATTTTTCTGAAATTTGTATGGAAGGTCATTCCGAGGTCATCATCTTCAGCTGTCCATTCAGCTTGCTGTCGTGAAAATTAAAATCTATTTTTTTTCTTTCTCCGCGTTTTTCACTCTTAATACTTATTTTTACAGACTTCGGTATTCTATAAACTGGGTAGAGGGGCCGCCATTTCGACTCAACGCAAGCTTCGGGCAATTACATCTTTGAACCAATAAGAGCATTTTAAAATGAGAATCTAACTCTATTTTTACTTGTTTATTTAATTAATATTGCAATAATAATAATGGGGGAGGAAAACGAGTGCATGATTTCACAACACTGCGTGGAGAAAAAGAATTCGTTACTGAGCCAATTTAAAATATCTTTTTTTTTTAACAAACACCTTGATTGTTAGCACCTCCAGCTCGAGACTGACTTTTGGAGTATTATATGCTTCCGGTCTTCAGCGCATTTCGAATCTCTCTCCATATTGCCAACTAGTATTTTGTTTTAAACAATTTCATTTTACATATCTTAGTTTCATACAATTTAATCAATTTATTAAATTTCTTATTAAAAATCAATACATGACATTGCTAACAGAACGATTCCCCCCCCCCTCAATTATTTCACTTTGTCAGGAGCAGATTCATCTATCGAAGGCTGCACCTACGACGGTTTGCGGAGCACCATGCATGACCTTCGCCCAGTTTTCCCAACCCCTGAATAATTGTCGACCTTATTTCCCTGCTGACCTTACCTTTGTCCCAATCCCGAGGGTCCACCGCGTCCCACTTTAGTGTTTACCCTTTCCCTGCCGACAATAATTCCCTCATGACCGATGGGCAGCTGCAGTCTGATTCTCCGCTGCCCCTTGAGACAACAGTGCCACTTGTGCCTCCCCCTAAATTTTAGTTCATTGCGTTGTTCCCTTCGTTCACTACGGGTGGACTCCTTGTAGCGGTGTTCTTCACATTCCCTTGAGCGCATATCGAACAGAATCACCAAGGGTCACCCTTACGAAGATTTCTCTTGCCGGTGTAGCAGCCCACATTAACCCCCCGCCAAACTATACCCGGGGTTAAAGTGGGCTAGCCTGTTTTATACCCCGGGGTATATTCTGGGCTAGCCTGTTTTATACCCCGGGGTATATTCTGGGCTAGCCTGTTTTATACCCCGGGGTATAAAACAGGCTAGCCCAGAATATACCTCTCTAGTCCAGATTATACCCCCTTGTGTTGGTGCTACTGTATATGCGGTCTACCTACGATTCGGCGGTCTACCTTTGAAGTATAGTTTCTTATCTTGTTTGCTAATTGCTTGTTTACATCCCAATGTTAATCGCCCTTGACGATTGGTTAGGTTTAGTCATGATATTTTCGTTAGTTTTAACGAAAATATCATGATTAAACCTAACCAATCGTAGGTAGACCGCATACTACAGTAGCACCCTTGTGTTTTTCATAAATACGTCTGTATTTCAATGTCCAACAGAACCAGGAATTCCAGGTGCTGCCTAGCTTAAGACGACCTCTAAACCGTGTGCCGACCTCAGGTCAAACGATAACGTCATAAAGCAGATTATAATCCCCTTTAGACTTCAATTTCCTGTAAGTAATATTGCCGCCTCCAAAGGCGATGGCAACTGCTACTTCCGATCTATCAGTTATATACTCACAGGATCAGAGGAGAGCCATGGCATCATCCAGATCGAGTCGTGCAGCACATGAACACTGGCATCACCACGAAGCTCCAACACTACCTGAACCAGAACGTTAATGACTATGTGACTGCCTCTGGAATCTCACTGGATACAGTATGGGCGACTGATGCCGAGGTCATGGCCACAGCCAGTTTGATAGGATATGACGTTGCAGTATATACCAAGGTTGGCCATTCAATGCAGTGGCTAACGTATCCTGCCAGCTTTAGTCTCCAGAGCTTGACAGATCATGCGTTATATCTTGAGAATGTGTCAGAGCACTTCAATGTTGTAACCAGTGTTTAGATATATGTTTCGTTAGCTCATGCTTCATTGTAGTCTGCACTTGATTAGTTTGCAACGGCATTTAAGCGATTAAAATTGTGTATTTTAGTTATAAGGTTGTGTCATCAGCGTGAGAAATAAAATCAAAATTTTAATATCTGAGCGTGTTTTTTTTAATTTAAATTAATAGTTTAGCCAGACCAGCTGTTCAAAACAGAACTCTCATAGGGCTGGTTTCTGAGTGTGTAGGGGGTATAATCTGGCCTAGGGGGGTATGAAATAGCCTAGCCTGTTTTATACCCCGGGTATAGTCTGGGCTAGTCCAGTTTATACCCCGGGGTATAAACAGGCTAGCCCACTTTAACCCTGGGTACAGTCTGGGGAGGGGTATATTTTGGGCTGTTACACCAGTACAGTGTTCTTAAGAAAGTTCGCCGCTGGAGTTTCGTCATAATCTAAGCAGTGCCTTGTTTTCGGGACCGTTTATCACCGAAGCTCAATACAGGGGTCAACAATTGACAGAGCTCCCACGACGAACAAAACTCACCTTTTCAAGATTTACCACGCAAAGTTCTTCAGTCTCTGCTTGCCATTCGAAGATGTAGCATTTACTTGTAACAGGCCCTGGCTTCGGCGTACTCTCGTTTAGGCTTCGCTTAGGCCATTCCTTTCAACCGTGAAGAACTCAATTCATTCGCGCGTAATCTTACAATTCGTTAACAAGTACATTTCATATTTAAGCTTAGTTTTAATACTTTTTCTCAAGTTTGTATCGAAGGTCATGAGAGGAGGTTACCCTTACGAAGTTTTTGCGAAATTCTCACCAGCAGAAAGCTGTTCTGACGAAGGATTTCCAGGCGTCTGTGTCAGGTTCTATCAAAGACTTCCTGTTTCGCCTTCCGAGTTTTGTCCTAATTCTTGACATGAAAGTCGATCTTTTGTTGATTTTTTGAGGGCGCCCTAGCGATATACCGTGAAACACCAGAAAATTGTAACGAACTGCCGCTCCTCGAGATTGATTTCGAGTTCACTCCTCCTGCAAACATGGTACCGAAAACGTCTCTCAGTTATAAGTCTACACACATTTCATTGCCTACTTCAAAGACAGTTTTCCTTCAGTCGTTCCTTGGAGCTCACGTTCGCTTACTTTAACTCAATGAAAGTGCTCTTAAAAAAGAGGCCCCACACTCCCCTTTAGCCTATCTAATTAAGCAACTTCTTCCTTTTGTGAATAGGTTCCCACATTCTGTCCTTCGCCTATTTTAATTCCGATGAAGATAGACTCATTATTGGTCTAGAACCATGATAGCCCTCCTTGCTAAGCTACCGCCTAAAACCCCGTTATAAGGACTCCATCGCTCGCTATAAACAATTCCACTTTCTCGTGTCATTTGTCGAGCTAACAATCATTATTGTATCATCGTACAATTTAATGTAATTTACAATGTTTTGTTGTTTCTGGTATTATGTATTCATACTGACAATTAATTCATAACATGACAAACCTTTCCCAACTCGTTTTTACGTTCAATGCCTTTCGTGTAAGTACCGTACATAATAACCACTGAAATTGTAATAAAATTTACT
The DNA here is from genome assembly GCA_023014485.1 of Bathynomus jamesi. Taxonomy (NCBI): domain Eukaryota; kingdom Metazoa; phylum Arthropoda; class Malacostraca; order Isopoda; family Cirolanidae; genus Bathynomus; species Bathynomus jamesi. The sequence goes on along the minus strand of JAJOZX010005795.1, from coordinate 119,621 downwards.
ATGACATTTATTTTGATTAGTTAAATAAAAGAAAAAGCCGCGGTTTTTCCTTTCCCCTTCTTGATCGAAAGATCAATTCGTAACCCCTAATATTAATTAGATAACTACTTCGTCACTTTACTTAGTCATTAATAACTAGAGCCTATTTAAAAAATCGATAGCCTACAAAAGAGTGCCTAAAACTAGGACACGCATTTTACACACACACACACACATATATATATATATATATATTAATAAGGTCACGTGTTATTTTGTGATTCTAGTGCATATATATATATGTATGTATATACATAGTGATAGAATTTACAATTCATTACCTTATTAAAAAACTCTTCAAAACGAAAATTTATTAAAAGTGTCGACGTTTCGGCAAACCTTGTCCCCTCTTCAACAGACCAAATGATTAACAGCTATTAATTTATTTATTATTTCTGTTAGTTTTAATCTTTTCCATAATAAAAAGAAGTAGTACTGTATTTACTAATTCCTCTCGCTTCCAAAAGATGGCCATACACTAATTTAATTACATTTTTATTGCACTATATATATATATATATATATATATATATATATATATATATATATATATATCTTTTTAAGACAAGTTGCCTCTATCACGAAATATCGCCTTCAAATCCTATATATATATATAAAATGATAAAATGTTAAGAAACCAATTGCTCATCTAATTAAAATTTATGCGTATTACACTTTCGTCGACACGGTAATTTAATGTATTCAAATTTATTAAATGACCAGCTACATATGAGGAAATTTTAATATTCAACCACACCCATGCAAGCGACACACACACACACCACACACACACACAGTGTACATACATATATGTGAGGTTCTCTGTTAACTTTTGATATATATATATATATATGTGTGTGTGTGTGTGTGTGTGTGAAGAGAATGCAAATTGTTTTATTTTTTATTTGTTTGTCACTATCGTTCTCAAATCGCGACGTGGAAGGAAAAAAAGATTACAATCTATCTCAGACCTTTCATTTGAAATACATGAATTATGACTATATATATATAGTGTGTGTGTGTGTGTATGTGCGCGCGCGCGTGTACAATCCTTGAAAAAGAACATTATGTAGGTCATCGAGGGTCAACGGATGATAGTTGGTCAAGTGTATACACGTTTGTATGACAAACACACACACACACACACACACACATATATATATATATATATATATATATATATATATATATAATATATATATATATAGGGCGAACGAGGTGTCCATCTGACGGTGGTTGTCTCTGGCAGGAACTTAACTATGGTTAGTAAATAAACTGGTGTCGAGTGTTAGCAAGTAGTGAAAGGCCATAAATATGTCGTCCGTTTAGAATTCCGTTGCGTTAAGATCGGCAACGCAAATTTCAATGAGAAAGTAATAAAATAAGAAATTTTGAAATTTACCTTTTTTCTTTATTATTTTATTTCAGAATAACTAAAAATAATTATTGATACGAGGAATTACCTTAAATTATTATTATTATTATTATTATTATTATTATTATTATTATCATCGTGATTTTCAATGGCTATATACCGTACGTTTGATATATTTCAATTTTAGAAATTGCTGAATCTTTTCTCTTCCGCAAAACGGAGTGAAGAGAACATTTATTCTATTCCTCTCTCATTAAGCAATTTGCAAATGGAAGTCATCTCCTAAATAGCTTTTGTACGAAGCAATTCTAATCAAATAATTTACCGTCCAGTTTCGCGAGTTTTATAGACGGGATGAAAGTCATCAATGAATTATCAAATATCAAAATTAAACGATTTACACTTTTTTTACGGGTTCGTTCTTCGCATACAAATAGCGGATTTAAATTTAAAAATTTAAAAAATAATAATAATGCATCGTATATCTTACCATCTAAAATTGTTTTAAGAGTCTCTTTGCTTACCTTGTTAACCCATTTTCAAAATCGAAGAAAGGAGATTCAAGGCCGACATTTGCGTCAACGACATTACACACACCACACACACACACAATAAAAAAAATAAAATATATATTCTACACCTATACCTAACTCCTCTTTATATAAACTAACTCGCGTATACTTGACCTGTAACCGCGGACATAACTACGTATCTATAATTTATCTTTTTAATTCTTGCAGTTTTCCGAATTAAGGCTTGTTTATATGCAATTATGTCTTCGCTGTGTTTATGGTTTCTGGCAAGAAAAGGGTGTAACTACGCTGCAATGACAGTGTATTGCGTGAAATGTGTTGCGCAATGATTTTCGAAGAGTCTAAGCATGGGGTCTTCACGTATCGGGTTAATTCAGGCAGTGTTTGGAGGCTTAATGTCTTTATGGTGGGTTATTAAAGTTTACAGAATAGCAAAATGCCATTTGAGTGCCATTGTGTGAGCAATTTAATGTTCGTTTTTAAGTATCTGAGGTTGCGAGGATTGCGAAGGGGCACGTACAGGCATAATACTCGTTCAGGACACGGGCGAGTTTTTAGATGACGCAGTGTTTAAATACGAGTCATTAGAGTTCTGTACAACACGGTAATTTATTTTTATATGCAGAAAGGAGGGGCCAATGGCGAATGCCCGCAAAAACACTCCTCCCATAGAAGAAATGAGCCAAAATCAAGGTCCAGCGTTTTCGAGATGTCTGGACATTGCGTTTGAAAGATTGGAGGTCATAGACGGAAAAAAAAGGTGGATTGAGGAAGATTGTTCCAGAGTTCACCCGTTGAGTAGATGAAAGATTGAAAATATCGATTAATCCTCGCGTTAGAGAGATGGACAGAAAAGGAATGAGAATGTGTGTAATGTATGTGTGGTACTGCGTGCTCTCCTTAAAGGAGGAGGCACGCGGTTAGAGAGTTCAGAAGATCAGTGTCCGTTACAATAGCGATAGTAAAGAGAGAGTGAGGCAACATTGCGGCGAAGAGAGAGGGATCAAAGACAGTCAGTAAGAAGCGAGGAACTGATGAGACTAAAAGCCATTGATTCCACCCGGTCAAGTAGAGCTGTGTGGGTTGAGCCACCCAACATATGAGAAGCGTACTCCAAACAGGGGCGAACAAGACCCCTGTACAGAGACAGCAACTGAATGGGGGTGAAGAAACTGCGCAGCCGATAAAACATAACCTCTTAGAAGCTGTTTTGGAAAGAGTATACGTGATCTTTCCAGGAAAGCTCACGAGAAAAGGAAACGCCAAGTATGTTAAGAGAAGAGAAAGAATAGAGTTGTCTTGTCAAAGGGGAGAGTCGTGTGGAAGATTGTTGTGACGAGTAGACAGATGGAGAAACTGAATTTTTGAGGCACTGAAAACCGCAAGGTTTTCAATGCCCCAATCAGAGATATCGGAAAGTTGAGAGGTGAGGTGTATCATAGCTGTCCTACGCGAATCATGGAGTGTCTGTTGAGAGGGACGCTTTGTGAAGTGGGTGGAGAAGTGAAGAGTGGAATCATCGGCATAGGAGTGGCTAGGACAGGAAGTACGACTTAACACGCCATTGATAAATAAAAAAAAGAGTGGGTGACAGGACAGAACTCTGAGGTACATCGCTGTTAATAGCTTTAGGAGAAGAACAGTGGCCATCAATAATAATACAACCGCAGCTACAGATCGGCCAGAAAGGAAATCAGAGATCAAGGCACATACTGTAGAAGCGAAATGTAATGATGGGGTTGCTTAACCTTCTTCGCAAAATCTAAGGTCATACGACAGAGGGGACCTACAGCTTTACGCGGAATCCGAACCACGGGTCGCTACATAATCTGGACGCGGAGGACGGTCTCCCATCCAACTACTCTCCAGACCCAATGTCGCTGATCGACGGGAAGCGGTGTTACGACACTGGCCACAACATAGCCCCGAAGAAGAGCGAGTATAAAATTAGAAGCCGAAATGTTCGTAACTATAGAATTATTTCTTCAAAGTTATATTCAGTGCATGGAAGTGAATAACAGTCATCAAGTGATATTTAGTACAAAAAAAATACTGCTCATTGTTCCGTTACTGGAAGAAACTGGTTTGCTTTTGATTTTAATAAATATATATATTTATTAAGAGTAAAAGAGACAGACACGCACGCAATTACACGTAGTATTTGAATTACTTTCTATATAACAACAATATATACATCCTATATAAACAACAACTTCCTGAGCCAAATTACACACACCCATCCCAGTATAAATTTTTATTACAAACACGCATCAAAATCTAAAAAGCCGAATGCGAAGTCCTCAATAAATGATACAAATACATGCCAGTATTTTAACACACACACACACACACACACAAAAGGTGTTTAGAAAATCAGACGCTATCTTAATTCAAATCCTGAACCCTACATTTGTAAATACATTACCAACCATGCATTACGAACGGTAAGACGACTAAGAACGTAAAAGCGGAATAAAAATTAATCGTTCCAACTGTGTGAAATCGTCGACTATTCGAGGTTGCACAAAGACAAAACTGGGTTTCCAATGCCCAGATCGGAAGTTAGATGAGTCAGCATTTTTCTGTAGCGGTGACTAATCAAACGTTAACCAGATTCATCGGTTGTGACCCGGCATGAAAGACTTCTTGTCCAGACTCGTTGTTCCAGTCTTTCCTTTTTAACAGATTCACATTATTATTATCTCTAACTGCGCCGACTCGAAGCTATTTAGGGAGGTTATAACCCTGAGCGATCGGTGATAATGAGATTTTTAATAACGTTTGTCGCTTTCTTTCTCTTGTGTGGTATGGAAATACCCACTTCACGAGAACGCGTTTTATATATATATATATATTAGTGGTGCACCGATTAATCGGTATCGGCACCTGGCATGCCGATTAATCGGCCATGCCAGGTATTTTCCTAATATCGGCATGCCAGGTGCCGATACCGATTAATCGGTGCACCACTAATATATATATATATATATATATATATATATATATATATATATATATATATTATATATATATATAAGGACTACCGCTATGAAAATATGGGTATACGGGCTTATACATCATTTTTTTTTTTACTTTTTTTAAAAAAGGAAAAAAAAACCTTTGAAATTCTAAAAAAAAAATTAAACGAATTCATTCTAGCTATTGAGTTAATTATTTTGAAAAATGTTTAGCTATTGAAAGAAATCTATCTGTTCCTTTGTTATATTCATGAGACTGTGACAGTACATAAATCTGCTCATTTCATAACCAAATGAAACAGGAGAACGAAAAGTAATATAAATACAGTAGAAAGAATAAGGATAAACATTACCTACAAAATTACTGTACTTGAACTACGAATGCATTTATAATTGTTACTGTGTGAAATGAACATTTAAATCCATTGTTTCACAAAATTAATAATTTATGTTAACTTTACAAAATATATAAACAAAACTACTTGAATATGAAGTAAAATTTCTTCTTTTGTGTGTGTGTGTGTGTGTGTGTGTGTGTGTGTGTGTGTGTGTGTGTGTGTGTGTGTGTGGCGCGCGCGCTAATTAAATAAGATACAATGTACATAGAGTATGTGTAACACCCCCTTCACAACATACGCTTTCAAAACGCTTTCAAAATAAAGTAGGAAACAAAATTGCTCAACTTTTCGAAAAAAAAAATCTTCCATCGATAAGAAATGATAGCCGATACAAATACTTCAAAGATATCGAAAATAATGCAGAGTCATTCTTTTCTGCAAATGAGATTTTGTAAACACAATTCATGAATGAAAGACTTTTGAAAAGTTACGAATAATACCCTCGCAAACGGGTATACACATATGGCCGATCAAAGATACGTACATTCGAAAGTGATGATAGATTTTTCAATTGTTTATATAACAACGCGCTACAACTATCCAATGAAGATGCGAAGTAAACAAACGAAACTCAATTGATGCGCGCAAACTACTATCCAAAATATACACTTAGTCGAGAATTTAATAGTATGCCAGTACATACTACATACCATAAAAAAAATTATTATAAGAAAAATAATCAGATCACGCGGATAGCGAGTGGGATTAATTAATAATGCCAAGAAATTAATGGAACTCAAACTGATAAATTTTTAAAAGACTTTATAAGACCATTTATATTCTCTGTACTTGGGAATTTACGGATGAAAAGGCAATACTAAATGTTTAGAACTGAATCTAACCTACGGTTTAAATATATAAAGTTATTTCACTAATGATGAGGGAAGTTCTCTCTCGAAACATTTGAATAAATATGTACATATTTTCAGCGTTAGTTAGGTAACAGAATTACAGGCTAACACAGACCCTAAGATCCAGTCTAGGTTAGCCCAAGAACTTAGTAGAAAAGTTAGAAATAGCAATGAAAAAAAGAACACTGAAAACTTATACCATGATTACACTTTTCGACGCGTAAAGCTTTCACACAGAAATAGTACTAATATTAAAGTAGTATAGAACAGACAAGGATCTCTCCCTCCTCCGCCAGCTACTGCTGCCAGAAAATAGTGGTGAAAGAAGATTTATAGGAAAGTAGGAAGAAGTATAATGACGAGAATAGCTTCAGAGTTCATTCACACCATGAGTACACTTATCTTGTGTACTCAGTTAGGAATTAGAAGACAGCGGAAAATAAAGGATAGCATGAATATTAAACCACTAACTAAACATTAGTTGGGTGAGTTTGGGTAAGGCTGGGCTAATTATAACCATTAGGTTTAGCCTATTTTATTCAAATGTACATTATGTCTCTAATTCAGTTTTATATATATATACCGGGTGGACGAAAAAAAACCTGGACACTTTTGTTTTTCCTACAAATTTCAAACTAGTCAAGTTAATATACCCAAATTAGTACAAGATATAGCCAATAGTATGGTTCATGTGCTGAAAACCTCAGCCGTTTCTTAATTACAAAAAATTTAACTTGACGAAAGAAACAGCCAGATTTTGTACAGGAAATTTAATTTAGCAGACATTAAACGCATGTTTTTTCAAGGTGAGTCCGACTTTACATTAACTGTATCAACAAATCGACAAAACAACCGAGTCAATGTGCATTAACTTCAAAATCGGAAATCCCGCCAGACCGTCTTTATCATCCAATTTCACGATTTTCCAAGAAATTAATGGCATCTTGTGGAGTTTCTTACAATGGAAAAACCAAATTATTCTTTACTGATCCACAGAAAACAAAAATGAACTCGCAAAATTACATTGAACACCTCGGAGAATTTTTACCGGAATGCCAAGACTTGTACCCGAACGAAGATTTTATTTTTGTTCAAGACAATGCACCATCTCATTCAGCCAAGGCAACTCAAAAATTTTTGATGGCGAACATTCCTGAATTCATAAAAAGTGAAGAATGGCCACCAAATTCTCCTGACTTAAATCCTCTAGATTACTTCGTGTAGAATGAGCTGAAGTCATTGGTGTACCATGGTCGCAGGGAACCATTTTCAAACCTGGAAGCACTTAAACAAAGAATTGAGGTTGTTTGGCCTATGGTGTCCCAAGACAAAATCAAGTCACCCATAGATCAGTGGAAAAGGAGATTACTGGCCGTAATTCAAGAAAATGGGGGGTCAATACAACATCGATTTCAATAGGGTAAGTTTTATATGAGTTCCATTGAAATTTTTAGCACATGATAACTATACTATTGGCTACATCTTGTACTAATTTGGGTGTATTAGCTTCACTAGTTTGAAATTTGTAGGAAAAACAAGTGTCCAGGTTGTTTTCGTCCACCCGGTATATACACTACCAGTCAAAAGTTTAAGTACACCCTGAAATATTCATAAATTTCAAATTTTGTTTAAGTTTTTTATTTATTAACTGTTATCATGACACAAATTCATAAGTACAAACATGGGAACTTAAATAACGACAAAGGACAATTTACCAAAAGCAAAGTCTTTTTAGATTCATCAAAATAGCCTGCTCTAGCAGCAATTACAGCAGAACAAATTCGAGGCATGCGCTCAACAAGAGAAAGAAGATAGTCTGGTGAAAGCTGCTGCCAGCACTCTTGTAAGAGTTCCCAGAGCTTCTGAGCACTGGATGGTTGCTTGGTTTTCACTCGTCGATCCAGTTCACCCCCACACTAGCTCGATGGGGTTCAGATCCGGGAACTGTGCTGGCCATTCCATAACTGTGAGCTGACATTGCCATTCTTTCTGCTTCAGGTAATTTTGACACAGCTTGGAAGTGTGTTTAGGATCGTTGTCTTGCTGCATTATGAACTGTTTGCCAACTAGTCGCAGTCCAGATGGGATGACATGGCGCTGTAGAATGCTGTGATAGCCAACTTGGTTCAGTATTCCAGTAACTTGTGGAGATCTCCAACTTGCTCCCCTGCAAAACATCCCCAGACCATCACACTTTCTCCACCGTGCTTCACTGTTGGCACAACACAGTGCTGTGTCATTCTTTCACCCGCTCTGCGTCGCATAAATACTCTGCGTTTGGATCCACTGCTCAAACAGTCCATTTTTGGTGTTTTTTAGCCCAGGCTAGCCTTTTCTTTTTGTTCTGGCGTTTCAGCACTGGTTTCTTTGCTGCAGTTCGTCCTTCTAATCCTGCCTCTCTTAGACTTCTCTGAACAGTTGATGTTGAAACTGTTGTACTTCTGGAGTTGTTCAGCTGGGCTTTGATTTCAGGTGCTGTGAGGCGTCTGTTGCGCAGACTGGTGACTCGGATATACTTGTCCTGTGAGTCTGTTGTGGTTCTTGGTCGCCCTGACCTTTTTCTGTCCTTATTTTGACCAGTTTCTTCGTACCGTTTAATGGCACAAGCAACCACATTCACAGAAACTTTTAATTTTTTTGCAATTTTCCTCAGTGATTGGCCCTCATTTCTCAAAGTTACAATCGACCGTCTTTTTTCTGTTGTTAACTGAGCTTTGGCACCCATTTTTGCTTTTTGAAACAGAAATATACCTTAAACTACACAGTTAGCTCCTCTGCAAGGATTTTATATGTAAAGACCTGCAGCGCATGTTAATAACTGAACACATGTATTAACATACTCCTGAAGAAACACACTACCCCAGTAAAGACTTTTAAACTGTTTTTGAACCTTTGTGCAGAGCTAATGGCATTAATTTTAGGTTGCATACTAGACTAAATTAACACATTTTGAAGGCTATTTTGAAGAAGCTTCTGTGTTACAACACACTGCATAGAGCAGATGCACTGAAGCATACAATATGAAAGCCAGGTAAGCAAATTCATCTCTAGTACCTGTTAAGTTTACATTTGAAGTTTATGTCATGAGCTAAGCAGCAAAACATTGGAAATTAGTAGGTGTACTTAAATTTTTGACTGGTAGTATATATATATATATATATTATATATATATATATATATATATATATATATATATATATATTACTCACGTAGTAATACGTCATTCACTCAACCGTGACTTATTAACTGTGGCATTGCGCACTTATCCTTGATGATGACACCGAGTTAACCGCAATAAGTAGTTTTAGTATACGTACGTGCTGAGCACCCATAACAAATCAAATCAATTTTCTAGTCTTTCAAGAGTTATGTTCTCATTTTCGTTATATCTGCCACATTGTCAGTTACAAGACTTTGAACTTTACATTCAATCTTTGCTCACATTTCTGCATGGTATTTCTAGCAACTTCTTTTAGATACTCGGCTGCGTGTGAATGGCCAGTTCTATCAATGGTATCTACAATGTAGACATCAGAGGTCCGAGATGTAACTAAAGCACATACAATGGGCACATTTCCAACATTTGTCAAAGCACTGAGACTTATACAGACAGAGGTACCCTGCAGATTACCAACACATTTTTCAGTTTCCTTTTCAAATACTTTGTCAAACCATTTTTCTGCTATATCTTTCCTATTTGGTAACTTATAACGTGGCTAAAGTGCGTGTACCATTTCCAGAAATTCTGTGTGTTCCACTATTTTAAATGGAGAGTTAATGGTGATTGAAAATGTTAGTACAAGGAATTTATAATGGCGGCTCCAATGTTGGACGACTTTAAGAAGAGGAAGAGGAGGAGGAGGCCGGTAACTGAGATGCTTCTCAAGATGCACTTGGTCTCTGTTGAGCCGCTGACATCATTAGTAATGGCATAAAGTAATTTTTGATGCTGAATCGGAAATGAAAGAATGAATGGTAAATAAACATATATTAAAAACTTGAAGAAAAAGTTTTGAATGTTTACACATACTTTATGAAATTGTGTGGTCATAAAATAATAAAAATTGGTACCAAAATAATTTAGACAATGAACTGTAAAATCAATAAACGAGTTATTATCAAACTAATAGTTTATGTGAAGAAAAAAAGTAATAATTTCTCGTCTAATATATACCGGTATATGGCAACTGCACAAATATGACCATAAAATTAACAAAACAGCTATGTCGGGTCAAGTTAAAACAGCAATTAAACCTTTACCTTCACACTCAATAGATTCATAAACCGAGTCGGCAATGTTCCACAACTCGGGCTCTTAAGATGTGCCAAGACGATTATTTTTATGAATTTTCATTCTTTGCACTACACCTACAATTTCTTTACCACATCACTGCACTTTGCCCGTGAAATTTTTTTACCAGTTACTGATGGTATTTCTTCAAATTCTTGCCATATGGCATCTTTTTGCCTATCTGCCCCCTAAGCATTATGGATTATATGAAGTATTGCTACAAACTACAAAAATACCCAAAGGAATAGACATAGAATTTAAATACCATACGTATGATTAGAAAAAGTTTCTCAAAAATATTTAAAAAAAAAAAAAATTTAAAACATTTGTTTTATTTAAAAAAACATTTCATGCCAACCTGCTAATATATATATATATAAAATTTTATTATTTACATATTTTTTTCTGATAAACGGTAGATATAAAAGTTGATAAGCAGGTGGTAACATAAAATCAGATGTTGTAGGAGCACCTGACAACGAGGACAAACCAGTGCATAGACAAGACACTTCAGGGATAAGTCACGAAAGGCTGCCAGGTGTGTGTGTGTGTGTGTGTGTGTGTGTGTGTGTGTGTGCACGGAGAGAGAGAGAGAGAGAGAGAGAGAGAGAGAGAGAGAGAATGTTATCGTCACTGTTACATGATAATGATCTACGAAAATGAGAATTTATATAGTAGAAATAAACTTAAGTTACTATTTATCGTATAAAAGTGTGCAACAACACGCTGTTTAAAGATCCCTCTAGCGCATAATAACCTCTTCAGATCCATAACCGTTCATACTGAACACAAGCTAAATCGAGTAACTGTTCTACAAAGTTTTATTTCGTCCAGTAGCCTTTTAATATTAAAAATTAAGTTTAAAACTAAAACAAATACCATCTGGTCAACGACACATTCTACAGACATCTAAAACACAAACGTAATTTAATTTAACCTAACTTGACATATGCTAAAGATAACCTATAGCGATGCAACCCGAGATCCTTGGATCGCTCCGGAACCCGAATATGTTAATTTCGCACAGTTAAGTCGCAAAATGTGCCCAGAAAAGTGGTATTTGAGCGTTGTCCTTATTACATATTGAAGAAAGTTAACACTATACTGTATATTTTTAAAGAGTGAAAAATAGCGGTCCAAATCGATTCGTACAATTACTTTTGAAGCCAGGTTTCGGGCCAGTCCAGTTGCGCAATTAACAACCTACAGTAATCTAACCGACAATAACTCGTCGATTAAAGGTCACGTCGAGGAAATATAACATTATCCGACGGAACTATCCGTACCCATTCGCGCAACAAAACCTAAACACAAACAATTTCCTACAATATTATACATAGACGGTACATAAAAATTTAACACAGATTATCAGAAAACTGAGAGTATCATCAATATACCGCACGACATACATAAATACTACTACAAAAAAATAATAATAATAATAATAATACTTTTTCCAAATAAACGTCAATATACAATATAAGGCAAAAACGTAATGTTAAAACCACGGAATTTTCTACGGTAACAGACCAAAATCGTGAACTAATAATTTGCAATCAACCGCTGTATCGTCACACTTTGCTTTAGGCCAACTAATTAAACCTATAGCTAAATACACCCATTACAGTACCCCATTAGACAAACTGTGCTTGAAAA